>JAABKJ010002837.1:0-27072 GCA_011634705.1 Andricus grossulariae
AAATTTCGACACGCTAACTTATTTAGTTTAAAAATAAGAAGGCGGACAAAATTAACATTACAAGGTCAAATTTTGATACGTCATAGAATACCATTTACCCTTAACGAATGCGGAATGGCAGATTTAAAGCACCGCGCACAGGTGATAGATTCAAAATGTGGCCAACCGATTTTATTTTCATTCTTTCAATCTGCAAATTACAGATACACAATTCAAACCGACTCACTTCCTATCGGTTCTTTTTTCCTGGGTAGGATACGTGTACGTCTGACTTCAAATGTCTTATACAACATTTGAAAATTGGTGGAATCCCTTTTTAAAATGATTTAGGTTTAAGTGACTATTAATGACTGTGATTGCACAGCAGGGAAATAAGCCACCGAACAGCTTGTACAGCGTTGTCATGTAGGGGGAAAACGAGGTGCTCAAATGTCCGGAAGTTCTTAAGAATATGGAGTGAAATATGGATTTTAAACGAACCTTCTAATTTAGATACTCTTTTTAGAATTCTTATTTTTTACAAATATGGAAAAACTGAAGAGGAAATATGATGTTTGTTAGAGAGAACCCTTCATCAAGCATTGGCGTGAGGCACATGCAGCTTAAAAATCGATTTCGCAATTAATTTTCAGTGCCCCTTTCAACCCTCTGATGGCATTTAGGGATGCGGGGTAGTCAACTTTTATCAAATTCATGTATTTACTTTGTAGAATTCTAAGCTTGTTACATGAAAATCAAGAAAAGCGAATAACAACATAAGAGTCCCAGCTGAAAATTCCTGTACAGGAACCTCGGATCATCCTGCACATGTTCCTGTACAGGAAACTGCACACGAACCTGTACAGGTAATCTTGACGGTTCCTGTGCAGGAATTTGGCGAAGGAAACTTTACATGATCCTGCAAAGGTACCTGCTCCGACAAAGGAACCTTTAAATGATCCTGTACGGCTTCCTGTACAGGTTCCATTGCGAAGAAAATTGAGGCGAAGGTTCCTGTACAGAAGCGTGTATAGGATCCCTCACTGAAAAACATCAAAGGAACCTTTGGAAGGATCCTGTATAGAAACACGTGTAGGGTCCTTTGCATAAAGCCATCACGAAAACTCATGTCGCTCACAGCTATAAAGTTGCCTTTCTTTTATTCCCTTGAAGATTCAACTCATCAACGAGAGAGCCAAGCAACTAGCGAACCCTCGCGGATTAGATCCTAGGCATGTTCATGTATAGGAACCTGAACATGTTCGTGTATATGAACCCACATCTCAATTAACTCTGCGAAGGAACCTGTACAGGATAATTCAAAGGTTTCCTTGCATACAGGTCCCTTTGCAGGAGCATGTACAGTTTCCTTCGCCAAATTCCTGCACAGGAACCGTCAAGATTACCTGTGCAGGTTCGTGTGCATTTTCCTGTACAGGAACATATGCAGGATCCTCCGAGGTTCCTGTACAGGAATTTTTAGCTGGGAGTATGGTCTTAAAAAAACTAATCGAATCCTCTATTTCTTCTTGCAGAATTTAGTTCACAGTCCAGTAGTGATTTGCCCGATACTCCCCGACCTGGTCCTCGGAAACCTTCTTCTTCTCGTCACATACCTCATTCAACTACCCAGTCTGAACTCTCTCCACGTACCAGGTCCAGGTCTCCTTCTGCTAGGTTTTTTCCTGCCCGGGCTTCTCCTGCTAGTCCTGATAGGCCTGCTGTTGATCAGTTACTTGGATATGGACTTGGACAACTTGGACTTCTTCGGCTTATTCCCAATAGGAATCCGTACAGGCGATTCGAATTTCGAAGATACACTTTTGATCCCAATTCACGATTTCTACGGAGAGTAAAAAGTATCCATAGGGACATGCCAATCCGAGAACAAATTGTATTAACAACATCAAATGGTGACATTTTTGCAATATTGGAGACTAGCGGTGTTCTAAGTGGAATATATAGCACCAATACAGGAAGGCCCCGAGTGAAAATAAACATAAGAAGCGGCTTGATTACGACCTTGACCCGAGAGGAAGTTAGGGAATGTCCAGTAGGAACTTACCGCCCAATAAATTCGCATTTTAGTATAGTAGTTATAAACCATGATACTCTACAGCTAAACCAATAATTCAACTCAAAAAAATCTGCCCGGTGCGCGGGCACATTCTCATCGCGCGCTATGCGCGGCTCGCAAGTTTGAGCGCGCCTAGAGCGCGCACGTGTTGGACCTCGCGCTTCGCACTCGATAATATGTATATTTATCTCGCTCTTCGCGCTCCAAAATTTTAATTCGTTTATTTGTAATGTCATTTTTCACTATTAAAACAAAAACTACGCGTCTTATCGAAAAATAATTAATAAAAAATTGGTTGATTTTTTTTCTGAACAGCTTTTATCTATTCATTTTTTTCGTACCTTGTGCCGTTTATCCACAAATTCAATTTGTTTATTTTTAATATATTTTTTTTGCGTTTAAAACAAAAACTACGCATCCCATCAAAAAATCATTAAACACAAATTTGTAGATATCTTTTGGGTAAACAAATTTTGTTTGTTTATTTTTGTCGAATCTTGTGTTGGTTTTCCAAAAACTTAAATTTTTTTATGTAATTTTTCATGATTAAAACAAAAACCACGCACCCCATCAAAAACTGTTTAAAAATAAATTTGTCAATCTCTTTTAAGTGAAGAAGTTTTGTCTGTTCGTTTTTTTCGAGTCTTGTGTGGGTTTTCTACAAATTTAATTTAAAAAAATTTTTATGTTATTTTTCACGATTAAAACAAAAACCACGCGTCTTGTAAAAAAATTAGTCAAAAAAAATTTGTAGTAACTTTTTTAAGAGCACAATTTTTGTCGATTTATATTTTTTTATCTTGAATAGTTTGAACGCAAAATGGAATTTTTGACTTTTCATTATTTTTTGTGCAATCAAAATTTGAATTATCGATTTTTCTGAAAAAATCAAAAAGTTGTTACGATAATCTTATAGGACTCTCAAAAACAACATTTTTCCCCTTAAAGACTTTTTTTCATATCGTGCGTTGTTCGGCTTAAAATCTTAATTTTCGTTTATTTTTTCGGATTTAGAAAATGCTATAACTCTGACCATTTTCTTTTTATCGAAAAAAGTCGTGAAGATGAATTGTTTGACTTCCGGAGTATTACAAATATTCGTACATAGATATTTAAAATATTTAAAAAAACTGTTTCCAGTTTAAAGATTCAGCATTTTAGTTGAAAATGCATCACTTTGTCTAAAAATATAACTATTTGTTTGAAAATTATTTTTTTGTTATGAAAATTATTATTTTTTAAACTGAAAATGTAACTATTCCAATTGAATATTCCATCACTCAAGTTGAAAATTCATCTCGTTGTTTGACGAACATTAGCTCTTTTAACTGAAAATTTAACTATTCAAATTTTGGTTGACAGTTTATCCCCTTTATTTGAAAATTCATGTATGCTATTGGAAATTCGTCGATTTGGTGGAAATTAATTTTCTTGGTTGAAAATTAATCTTTTTGGTTATAAATTCAATTATTACAGTTAAAGATTCATTATTTTAGTTGAACATTAATTATCTTGTTTGATAACTAATCCTCTTGTTTCGAAATCCATTGTTTTGGTTTAAAATAAAACTACTTAGTTGATAGTTGAAATCTTTTGTTAACAATTCACTCTTTTTTAATTCATGTATTCCAGTTGAAGGTTCATCATATTAGTACAAATTTATCACTTGAGTTCAAAATTTTTGTTTGGAAAATTAATTTTTTTAACTGAAAATTCATCTATTCCATTTTTGGTTAAAAAGTGTTCCTTTTTAGTTCAAAATTCAACTTTTTGGTCGAAAGTTAATCATCATTAGTTTAAAATTCAACTATTTAGTTGAAAATAATTATATTTTGTTGACAAATCGTCTTTTTGGTTAAAAATGTATACTTTTTGTTAAAAAATTCATCAATCTTGTTGCAAATTTAATATTTTTACTTGAAAAATTAGGAATTTCAAGTGGTTTGAATTTAATTTAATACAGTACCCTCATTATTTTACCTGGATATGCACCAAATTTTAAGTATAAAAAAATCAAATAAAAACTTATTTAAATTATTATTAAAATTCATGGACTTGAGGAACGAATTAAAAAAATGATTAATTATGTCTTTAGCATTATTTAATTAATCGATGGTGCTAATATATTTAAGCTTGAGTACCTGGAAAAACGTGAATTTGCGAAGGATTTTTTTGCAGGATTTGAGTAGGCACCCTGGAATCTTTCGAAAACTATCCGCCACAATTTGAATAGTAAAAATCAAAAAGTAGTTGCAAAAGCAACAAAATTGATTGATTGTCATGAAAAAAAGACTTGTGAACTATTGAAGTGATGATTTGAATAGTTACTGTTGCTGGAAAAAATGTAACTAGTTACAAATTCGTTACTTATTTTCAAAAGTAACTTCATTAAAAAAAAAAGTAATAGGCAAAAGAAACACGGGATAAGAAAGTAAGATCTTTTTAATAATTAACGGATTTAATTTATCTGATGGGCGAATTTGCAAAACCCTTCAACGGAAGGTCTGCAATTAACAGATACGTAATTTTCAGAAAATAATGTAACAAGTTCCTGATCAGGTCGCAATCGTCTATATATGTACATATTCCACCGATGCTTCGACACTTTTCGCTAAATTGATGCAATTCACTAAAACAGAATTGTATTTTTTAATCATTCAATCTTTTTGTTCAATATTTCAACTTGATTATCTAAATTTATATTCATACGCACGCTCAAGCTTTTCGAGAAGAATTTTAATTCTAAAAATTCATTTCTCAAAGAGAAAATTTAAATTGTAAATCATTCTTTAAAAATAAAGGCAATAATAATTCCGTTCTTAAGCTTTTGACCACATGTTTTAAAAATAATAAATGGATTCTATTCATAAGCCCTTGATTGTATAAAATGAGGTTATACATGTATTTATCTATTAATAAAGATTAAGAATGTTCTGCACGATCAATTTAGTAAATCTAAATTTCTAAATAAGTAAATTCTTTTTTTTGGTGATCAAATATATTTTTGAATTCTTCTGAACATTATTGATGAAAGAGTAAACTTTAATTCTAAAGCTTTTTAATATTAAAAAATAATTAACATTTCCGGTACCGAGTATATGATTTCTGGGCAAATTTTAAGTGAATTGGGTTTTATTGCAAAAGATTAATTTAAAATAGATTCTTAAAATAGATTTTAAGACAATTTTTTCGTTTTTGCAGGATTGAAATTTTTGTTTAACAATTATTTCAAATATTGGAAGTCTTAGAAGTTTTGAAAAGATTAAAAAATAATTTAAAATTTTAAAAGATTTCAACAAATTTTACACAAAGTGTTTTAAAAATTTGGAAGCTTTTTTAAGATTTTGAAAGGTCTTTAATAATATTTTTTTCTTAAGATTCCAGGAAGAATTTAAATCGAACTTTTATTTTGAAACCCTAATTTTTAGAAAATATTTAAAAAGATTTTAGAACATTTCGAATAATTTCCTGAAATTTTGAAGTAGAAGATTGTAAAAGATTTTAAAGCAAAATGTTGAAATTTTACAAGATTAAAAATGTTTAGATAAAAATTGAATAAGTTTAAGACATATATTAAAAGTTTTGAAAATATACAAAAATAATATTGAACTACAAATATTTCAAAAAATTTAAAACAAAATGTACATTTTTGAAGATTTTAAACGAACGATTTAGTGAATAAAAAAAATTATCAAGATTTCTGGCAAAATTTTACATGATCTTTTATTTTACCAAATTAACTTTAGGAGAATATCTAAAAAGATTTTAAAACATTTCGAAAGATTTCAAAAACTGTCAAAAAGGAATCTGGAAGATTTTTAGGCAATTTTTTTTATTTTGCGGAATTTGTTCAAAATTTGAGAAAAAAATGGAATTATTTTAAGAGATATTTCGAAGTTTTTAAAACATTTCAGAAAAAAATAATAATAAAAAATTCCAAAAAACTTAAGACAAAATATAGATCTTTGAATATTTTTAAAGAAAGATTTAGAAGCTTTCTAAGAATTTTGAAAGGATTGAAGGGAATAAAAAAAAAAATTAAGATTTCTGGGAAAATGTTAAAAGATTTTTTATTTTGCCATATTTACTTTAGGAGAATATTGAAAGAGATTTTAAAAACATTTCAAAAGATTTCAAAAATGGTCAAAAAGGAATCTGGAAGATTTTTAGGCGATTTTTTTAATTTTGAGGAATTTGTTCGAAATTTTAGGAAAAAATCGAATTATTTTAAAAGATATTTCAAAGTTTTTAAAACATTAAAAAATAATTATTATTTCCAAAAAACTTCAAACTAAAAGTACATTTTTGAAGATTTCGAAATACATTTTTTTAAGTTTTTCAAAGGTTTTAAGGTAAAATAAAAAATTCTCAACATTCTTAGGAAAATTTAAGGTTGTATATTTTTAAAAATTAATTTAAGAAGAATATAAAACATTACAAAAAATTCCTAAAATTATCAAAAATGAATCCGGAAGATTTTTAAACAATTTTAGTAGTAATTCGCGTCAATTAAAAGGATAATTAGGAATTTTTGCAATTTTGAAGAGATCAAAAATATTTTTAAACTTTAAGAGATTTTAGAACATTAATACAATAATTTTAAATAATTTCCATACATCAAAAAGTCTTTAATATATTTTAAGCTAATCAAAATTTGCCTGAAATTTTGTAAAATCCTGTAAAATGAAAAAAACAATTTTTTTAGAAATTTTCTTGATTCTATTTCGAAATACCTGAAATCATCAAAAATCTTTTTGAATTTTTTTGAGGAACCTAGGAAAATTATTAATTCAAAATTTTTATTTTGTATTAAAAATTATTTTTTCCTTAAAATTATAAATTTGCTTAACATTGTTTTTTATTTTGAACTCAAAAAACTTTTTTGGTTGCAAATTCAACAATCTTGTTGAAAATTAATCTATTTTGATAGAAATTTCATCATTTTTAAGTTAAAATTGCAAATGCTTGGTTGAAAAATTCAAATCTTTTTCATTTAGAATGAAAAATATTATTTAGTTTAATTATCAACTATTATATTTTTCGATCATGATTTATCGTTTTCGGTTGAAGATTCATAATTTTAGTTAAAAATTCATGTCTGGTTCAAATGTAACCATTTTTTAAAATTTATCTTTTTTCAGGAAATTAATCTTCTTGGTTGAAAAATCATCTTTTTGGTTAAGGATTCAAATAATTTGTTGAAATTCTTTTTTTTATGAATTGAACTTCAAATCTTTATGGATTAAAATCTCAACTATTAAATTTTTTGTTGAGAATTCATCTTTTTTTATTGAAAATTGGTTAAAGGTTCAACTACTTTTTTGAAAAGTCATTACTTTGAAGATTCATTATTTTAGTTAAAAGTTTGTCTTTTTAGTAGAAAATTGATCTTCTTCATAGAAAATTCATGTATTTTGTTGAGAATTAAGTTTTTGGTGGAAAATTCACATTTTGAGGTTAAAAATTAAACTTTCTTTGTAGAAAATTCGTCTCTTTAGGTAAATATTTATTGTTTTTTGGTTAAAAATGAATCTTTTTTAAGGTTCAGGAATCAATTATTTTTTTGAAAAGTTGCCTTTTTCGGATGAATTAAATTATTTTTTATTTAAAATAGCGATACAAAATCAGGATATATCCTGATAAATCAGAACGTCTAGTAAGCCGAAGTCCGAAGCTTGAAATTGATAAAATTTCAAAGGATTTTCAATTCTCTTTTAAAAATTTTCAAAAACCTAGAATGAATTGCTTTAAAAATGAATAAAAAAAGTCATACCAAAGACATATTAAAAATAAATACACAGAAATTGGAAGCTCCACTTTTGAAGTGCCTTCAAAAACACTTATTTTTCTATTTAAAAAATGAATTACACCATTTTCATCACTGATTGACTGATATATAAAAGAATTCGCCCCTCCTTCCTAAACACCAACGTCAACAAAGTAAACAAAGAAGCATGTGCAAGACATCCGAGTTTGGCATTTATTTGTAGGTTATGTTATGATATCGAATCGAACTTGTCGCCTCATGCTTTCGATACTCGACAGTTTCAGGCAGGCAAGGCAACACATAACCTCAAAAGTCTGTCACTCTGTCATCGAATTTTTCGAGCATTGAGTGAACGTTTCGAAACGTTTGTTCAGTTTTATTCAGATTTGTTAGTAAACGCAGTGAACGTTGTAAAAATGTCATATAGAAAAGAAATAGAGGAAATGAAAGTAATGAAACCTCAAATTGAAAGAGCTGTACACAAGTTCCTCGGCTTCGGGGAACCTTCAATTGTCAACACTGCTGTCAATTGTATCAATTCTGGATTTGATAAACGCAAAACAGCAGGTCAGTTATATCATAATTCTGTATTTCAACATTCCGTCACTTTTTTCTTTTCCATAAGCAACATTATTTTTATTACATTTATGCATAATGCTTGCATGTACATAGAAAAGTGTATAATTATAGTCCTTTCATCATCACTGAAAGTATTTTCAGTATGCAAAAATTGTTCATGTAATCGCAAGATTTATTCAAGACAGAAAATATAAGTGCAGGCCTCGGACTCACTTAACTATTGACACTATTTGACACTTTTTTCAGCGATGACACTGTTTTGCTACTATTTCGAAAAAAAAATGATATTAGATACTATTTTCTCACGACTGTCTTCTGATGCCACTATTTCTTTACATCTCCTTAACAATATTTTTGAACTTTTGCGCTAATTGGCTAAAAATGTTCTCAATAGATGATTAGGGCCCTTCTAAAATACTAATTATTCAAGCCAATTCAAGTAAATCCAAAACAGCTGAATTTTCAAGCAAGTAGACAAATTTTCAAAAAAGCATGAATTTTCGACTGAGAAAATTAATTTTTCATCACAAAAGAGGAATTCTCAACAAATTGCACAAATTTGCAACCAAACAGTTGATTTTTTAATCTAGAAAATATCAATTTTCAACCAAAAATTGAATAGTTAAATTTTCATTAAAAAAAATTAATTGTTAATAAAAAGTAAACTAACTTTCCACAAAACAGTTACATTTTTAACCAAATTATTGAATTTTGGAGCTAAGCAGAAGAATTCTCTACAACACAGATGAATTTTTGACCTGAAGATACTAATTTCCCTCATAAATGTAATAGTTGATATTTAAACCAAAAAATATTTGATTTCTGAATAAAAAACACTTGAATTTAGCTGTAAAAGATGAATTTTTACCAAAATACTTGAAGCCTCAACTAAAACAGATTAATTTGTAACCAAAAACTTTGATTATCTACCAAAAGAAACGAATTGTCAATAAAATACATATATTTTCTACCGAATAGTTGAATTTTCAATCAGGAAGATTAATTTATATTATTAATTAATTTATGATCATTTATAATAGTTGAATTTTTTACCCGAAAAGATGAATTTTCAACAAAATACATCAATTTTTAAACAAATAGTGGAATTTTTAACTAAATAGTTTAAACAATGAATGTGATGCTAGCCCCGATTTTATTTGATTAATGTTCAATTTATATTTTTTCGTTTCTAAGCATTTTAACTAAATAGTAGAATTTTTTAACTAAAGAATACCGATTTTTAACCAATAATGGAGTAGCTAAATTTTGATTGAGGAGAATTAATTTTCAATAATACAAAAGAACAAATTTTCTATAAACCAGTTTCATCTTAGACCATATATGTAATTGAATTTCATACCAAATTCTGGAATTTTCAAACTGAAGGACGAATTTTCTATAAACCTGTTGAATTTTAAACAAAATAGTTCAATTTTCAGTTTAAAAAATTAATTTCTAACCAAAAGAAAGACGTATTTTAAATTAAAATCTGAATTTTCAACAAAAAAATTAACTTTTAAGAAAGTAGTTCAACTTTCAACGAAGAAGTTGAATTTGTAACCTAAAAGATGTATTTTCAACTAAAAATGTAATAGTTGATATATCAACAACAAAATATTTTAAATTTAAAATAAAAAAAAAAACAGTTGTATTTAATCAAAAAAGACGAATTTTCAACAAAATACTTGATTTCAAACAACAACAAAAAACTGATTTTCTGAAGAGGCGAATTTTCAACAAAATACATAAATTTCCAACCAAATAGCTAATTTTTTTACCAAATTGTTTAATTTTTAAGCGACAAATACGAAATCTCTACAAAGCAGTTAAATTTGCATCAAAAAACTTCATTTTCACCCGAAAATATGAATTTTGGTTTAAGCAGATTATTTATATATGGAAACAGATGAACTCTCAACAATTTACATAAATTTTCAGCTAAAAAGTTGATTTTTTAAATATGGAAAGATCAAGTTTTAACCAAAAATGAAAACAAATTGTTAAATTTTCAAGTCGAACAGGTGAGCTCTCTACAAAACAGCCGAATTTTCAACCTGAAAATACTAATTTTCCCCATGAATGTAGTAGTTGATATTTAAACCAAGAAATATTTTAATTTTGAATAATACAAAAGAACAAAATTGTCTACCAAACAGTTTAATTTTGTTTCATCTAGTTGAATTTTAGACCAAATTATTAAATTTTCAAGCCAAAAAGACGAATTTTCTATAAAACTGTCCTCTGTTTGGAGAGATAATTCGGCCTTTTGGACTGAAAATTCATATTTTTTTGCTGAAAATACAACTTTCGTAAAAAACTCAATTATTTGGTTGAAAATGCAACTGTTTTTATTGAAGTTTAATCTTTTTTGTTTAAAAATTCGACCATTTAGTTGAAAATTCATCTATGAAGGTTGAAAATTCAACAATTGGTTTAAAAATTCAACTATTTTGTTGAAAATTAAATTATTTTCTTGACCATTCCTTTATCTGGACAGAAAATTCTTCCTTTTGGAGTGAAAATTCATATTTTTCTGCTGAAAATACAACTGTCGTACAAAATTTAATTATTTGGTTGAAAATGCAACTGTTTTTATTGAAGTTTAATCTTTTTTTTTTTGAAAATTCGACCATTTAGTTGCAAATTTATCCTTGTAGGTTGAAAATTAAACAATTGGGTTCAAAATTAAACTACTTTATTGAAAATTAAATTATTTGGTTAAAAAGTAATCTTTTTTGGTCGAAAATTCAATTGTCTTTCTTTCAAATTCGTTCTTTCGGTTCAAAAATTCATCTTTTATGGTTATAATAAATAAATAGATTTGAAATATATAAATTTTAATTTGAACTTGTTTTTTTTTTGTCAAGTAATTTTTAAAATGAAGTTTTTCGACCACTGTGATAATTTATTTCGTCATTACTTGAAAGTAGCTAAAAAATTCTTCTTTCCCATAATAAATGAATTGTGATTTATATTTTCAGACAAGCTTTCGGCGCTTCTGGACGAGAGGAAGGCTATCAAATTAACCGAAAAAATATTCATCATATATGACGACGCCAAAGCTAAACAAAGAAGTAAAAAGCGGTCTCACTCTGACAGTAAGGATAAGGAAAAAGATGCAAAGAAAGCTAAAATTAAGGAGGATGGACATAAGAATGACAAAAATGATAAAAGCGATAGAAATGACAGAAGTGACAGAAATGATAGGAATGATAAAAAGGATAAAAAAGAGAAAAAGGATAAAAATGATGATCGCGCCTCTGATCAGGTATATATTTTCACAGTTTTCATATCTTAAATGTAAATCCTTTCTTTTTTTTCAATTATAGCCTGCATCCAAATTTTAATCCTATTTTTAATACGCTAAAGGAAAGTATTACTGTATTTAAGTAAAATTTGTTGTTGGAACATTTAATATTCTTCATACATGCATAAAAACCTAAACTTATAATATAAATAGATGTTCTTAAAAATATGTATTTTTACGGAGAATATTTGCTTTCTTGGACAAAAATGTTCTCCAAAAATCAGAGTTAAACATTAATTCGCAAAAACTCATATGTATATAATTTGTTGATGATTGTTTCTGTAGTTAGAACTCAGCCTCTGAATTTGAAAGTCCTGATTCCCATTCAAGAACTTCAATCATATCGCTTTGTGGATTTTTGTAGCATTTGCTTTTAGAATAAAATTCCCTGATATTAAAAATATTCAGGAAAAACCAGGAAAAGTCAGAGATTCTGAAAAAAAATGGCAAAAGTCAAGGAATTTCTATAGAAAGCACTTTTCATCACTTTTGTTTCTCAAATCACTTTTTTTAAATTTCTTTTGAAATATTTGGGACATTTTAAAAGATTCCTGAAAATTTTAATAAATTTAAATAATTCGAAGGGATTTCAAAAGATTTTTGGTATTTTAGAGTACTTTTAAAAATTCCATAGAATTTTCAAGTGCTTTAAAAATTTTCGAAGGATTTGAAATATTTTTGGGTATTGTAAAAGATTGCGAAGAATTTTTAACAAATTTTAAAGTCTTTTCGATTATTTAAAAATATTCCAAGGAATTTTTAATTGATTTCTATCATTTGAAAGGATTTCAAAGAATTTGAAATATTTTAGGATATTTTAGAAGACTCCAAGGGATTTTATAAGATTTTGAAGGATTTTAAGGGATTTTAAAGCTCGCAAGGTATTTTAATAAATTTTCCAGGATTTCAGGTAATATCAGAATTCATGTAATTTCACGGGGTTTTATAATTTCGAATGGATATAAAAGAATTTATTCACAAAAATCGAGAGATTTCGTAGGATTTCAAAGATTTTCAAGGTATTTCCAAAGATTTAAATTTTATTAAATATTTTATGATACTTCAAAATATTCCAAGGAATTTAAAATTTATTTCCACAGATTAAATGGATTTCGAAGAATTTTAAAGATTGTTGGGTATTTTTAAAAATTACAAGGAATTTTCAAGAGCTTTAAATAATTGCAAGGTATTTCAAAAGATTGTACAGTATTTGAAATATGTTAGGGTATTTTTGATAGATTTCAATAAGCTGAAGTCATTCCAAAGGATTTTAGAGATTTTCAGGTATTAAAAATACCAAGTACTTTTCAAAAGCTTTAAAAAAATTCACGGGATTTCAAAAGATTTTAAAGTAATTGAAATATTTAGGATATTTTAAAAGATTCTAAGTAATTTTCAATTTATTTCCGTAATTTAATGGCGTTACAAAGAATTCAAAATATTTGTGTTTTTTAACCAATTCTAAAATATTTTCAAGAGATTAAACAAAGTTCTATGGATTTTAAATATTTTAGGATATTTAAAATGATTTCAAGGCACTTTTAAGAGATTAAAAAGATTTAAAGGGATTTCCGAAGATTTCAGTGATTTTAAGGGATTTTGAAACATCTCAATTTATTTAAATAAATTTTCCAATATTTCAGGAAATATCGTCAGATTTCATGTAATTACACGGAATTTTATAGTATTTCAATCCATTTCAAAGAATTTATTCACAAAAATTGGAAGATTTCATAGGATCTCATAGATTTTCAAATATTTCAAGGTATTTCCAAAGATTTAAAATAATTTAGAAGAAAATTATGATACCTTAGAAGAGTGCAAGTAATTTTCAAATGTCAAGGGATTTCAAAAGATTGTAAATTTTCAAATTTCTTTTGCAATTCATTTGGAATTCATCCCGAATTCTTCTGAGTTCTTTGGAGTTATCTTAATTTTTTTTAATTATTCTCAATTCTGCTCAATATAATGGATTTTTAAAAGTTTTTGTTTCATTCATCCTGAAGTCTTTTAAACTCACTTTGAATTATTATAGTCATTTCATCAAATTCTTTTGAATTCCCTTGAATTTGTCTAAACTCATTTCAACCGTACTAAATTTAACGATTTTTTTCATCTTTTTAAATTGTTTTCAATTCACCATGAATTTGTATGAATTTCGTCGAATTTTTCTTATTTTCCTTAAATTCACTCTAATGTTAATAAAATAAATTAAATTCTCTGGATTTTTTTCCAAATCATTTGAATGATTTTGAATTTAAATTGAATTGTTTTTAAGTCTTATGAATGTACCCTGTATTCGTTAAAATTCACATGAAATTCTTATAAATTTCATCGAATTCTTTTGAATTTCTTTAAATTAAAAAGCACATTAGTCAATTTTTGGGTTTCAATAGGTGACTTTTTTCAAGTAAATTAGTCTGTGGCAGCCCTGAGAAAAAAATGGTTTTATTCCATTTATAAACAATTCTATATTAAAAATGTTACAAGATCGGAATTTGGTATTTAAATATTAATGGTCAAGGAAAATGAAAAATTAGTCAGGGAATTTGGAAAAATGAATTTTGTGCGGCCACCCTGTAATAACACTTTTCTTTTCTTTGCAGATTACACAAATGATGAGGAACGCTAAGAGGGAAATCTCAGAACGACAAAAAGTATTGGATGCCATTAAAAAAGATGACGTTCCATCTGTAAGACCCTCTTTTAGAGCTCCAGAGACATTGCAATCGGTCAGCAGCATGTTCAATCATGGCTTACTTACCAAATCTGACTCAGAAACAGCTCGAAAGATTGCCCTTTTAAACAATAGTATTGTAAGTAAACTGAATTCAGGTTTACTAGCCAGCATAATGGCAACCAAGCCCACTCCTCTCATTCTCGATGAATCCGGCAAAACAGTGGACGTCACTGGAAAAGAAATTCAACTCACCCAGCCCGTACCAACCCTGAAGGCTAACATTCGAGCGAAGAGGCGGGATTTGTTTAAGACACAGATGCAAGAGTCAAAACCGGAAGAAATACAAGAATCTACATTTTTTGATTCAAGGATTGGTGTGAAGCCTGCGATTCGTCTCAAGCGGGCGCTTAAATTTCACGATCCAGGAAAGTTTCAGCAACTCGCTCACAAGATCCGCATGAAGGCGCAGCTTGAAAAACTGCAAAACGAAATCAGTCAAATCGCGAGAAAAACGGGTATTAGTTCCGCGACGAAATTGGCCTTGATTGCTCCAAAGACAGAGGCTTTAAATGAGGATGTGCCCAACATGGAGTGGTGGGATTCTGTTATTTTAGTTGCAGGATATCCTTGCGAAGAAGACCTGTCGGCGATCAAGATTTCCACTATTACAAATCTAGTTGAACATCCGTTTCAAATACGATCACCAAGTGAGTATTCTTACTTTTATATCTACTCTAGTGGCCGTTCAAAAAGTACGTCACGCTTTTTTAAACAATTTCCTCCCCTCCCCTTCTTCGTCACAGATCGTCACAAAGTTTGAACCCCGTAGAGTGACGTCACAAATGCGTTTTTCCTTGCTTGAAAAATTCCTCCTTTTCGAAGGTGACCAGATGGTCGCCAATAATTTCTCTCACCCCCAATATAATTTAATTTAAGGCGCCTTGCTTAAAAAACCGGATTGCTATAAAATACCAATTTCGGAATGCCCTAATTTTCCCTGACTTTTTCCGGACCAATTTTTCATTTATCCTGACCGTTATAAATTTTTATTTCAAGTTCAATTTTCAACTAAAGAAATTAACGTTCAACCAAAATGCATGAATTTTCAAACAATAAGATTAATTTTCTACAAAAAAAAAATTTTAACAAGACATGAATTTTCAAAGAAAATGAGGAATCTTTAAAAAAAAAATAATAATTTTCTACAAATTAGATTAATTTTCCATCACGAAAGACGATTTTTCAACAAAATACATGAATGTTCAATAAAAAAAAAAAAAAAAATCAACCAAAAATGGAATGCCAGTTAAAAAAACTAATATTTAACCGTAAACAACAATTTTTCAATAAAATAGTTAAATTTTTAACCGAGGAAATGAATTGTCAATCTAAAAGATGAATTTTTCACCATGAAGATTAATATTCTGTCTCAAAAGACGAATTTTCAACAAAATAGTTAAATTGTGAACCAAAGAAATTAATTTTTAACTAAAATGAGGAATCTTTAACCAAAAAAAATAATTTTCAACCAAGAAAATTATTTTTCTACCACAAAAGACGAATTTTCAAGAAAATACATGAATTTTCAACTAAAAAAGATAAATTTTCAACTCAAAAATGGAATAGTTGTCTTTACAGTTGAAAAATTAATTTTTAATCATAAGCAACGCATTTTTAAGAATATAGTTAATCTTTTAACCAAAGAAATGGATTTTTGACTAAAACCAGGAATCTTTAACAACAAAATTAATTTTTAACCAAGAAGATTAATTTTCTATCACAAAAGACGAATTTTTGACAAAATACATTAATTTTCAACTAAAAAAGATATTTTTTAATCCAAAAATGGAATAGTTATGCTTACAGTTAAAAAATTAATTTTTACCATAAACAACGCATTTTTAAGAAAATACTTAATCTTTTAACCAAAGAAATGAATTTTCGAATAAAACGAAGAACCTTTAACAAAAAAAAAAATTAATTTTTAAACAAGAAGATCATTTTTCTACCACAAAAGACGAATTTCCAACAAAATACATGAATTTTTAACTAAAAAAGATAAATTTTCAACTCAAAAATGGAATAGTTATCTTTACAGTTAAAAAATTAATTTTTAACCATAAACAACGCATTTTTAAGAAAATACTTAATGTTTTAACCAAAGAAATGAATTTTCGAATAAAACTAAGAACCTTTAACAACAAAAATTAATTTTTAAACAAGAAGATTATTTTTCTACCACAAAAGATGAATTTCCAACAAAATACATGAATTTTCAACTAAAAAAGATAAATTTTCATCTCAAAAATAGAATAGATATGTTTACAGTTGAAAAATAAATTTTTAACAATAAACAACGCATTTTTAAGAAAATAGTCAATCTTTTAACCAAAGAAATCAATTTTCGACTAAAAAAAGGAATCTTTAACAAAAAAATAATTTTTAATCAAGAAGATTAATTTTCCATCACAAAAGACGAATTTTCAACTAAAATAGTTAAATTTTCCACCGAGAAAATGAATTGTCAACCAAAAAGATGAATTTTTCACCAAGAAAATTAATATTCTGTCACAAAAGACGAATTTTCAACTGTAATGATGTAACTTCAATAAAAAAATTAATTTTGAACCATATTGTTGAACTAAAAATGTAGATATTTCAACCAAAAAAGATTTTAATTTGAAACCAAAAACAGTTGGATTCAACCAAAAAGTTACATTTTTAGCCAAAAAAGATGAAATTTCTATGAGAACGGGTGAATTTTTAAATAAAAAATACAACATTTCAACTAAGAAAGTTTTTTCAGTCAATACAAAAAAAATTCTCAAAAACATGGAATTTTCATGCCAAAAAGACGATTTTTCTACAAAACAGTTGAATTTTCAACAAAAAAGATTATTTTCGATCAAGTAATTTAATTTTGAACCCAAAAAGACGAATATTCAACAAAATAGTTGACAATCGCCGATCAAGAAAGAATTATTTTCAACCAGACTAATGCATTTTTAGCCAAAAAGATTAAATTTCTACGAGAACAGGTGAATTTTGAAACCAAAAGGACGACTTTTCAACCAAAAAGATTTTTCAGGCAACAAAGAAAAAGAGTTCATCTAAAATGTGGAATTTTATGCCGAAAAGACGAATTTTCTACAAAAAAGTTGAATTTTCAACAACAACAAAATAATATTTGATCAAATAGTTGAATTTTCCGCCCAAAAAGACGAATTTTCAACAGAAAAGTTGAATTTTCAACCAAACTGTTACATTTTTTAATCCAGAAGAATCGTTTTCGGCCAAAAGACGAATTTACAACAAAATACATACATTTTTAAGAAAATTGTAGAGTTTTCAACTAAAAACGATCCATTTTCAAACAAACAAAAAAAGAACGAATTTTCAACAAAATAGTTGAATCTTCAACTAATAACATGAATGTTTAAGAAATTTAGTTTAACTTTCAACCAAATACGTAGTTGAATTTTTTCCCAAAAAAGACGAATTCGAAATGAAAAATTTAATAGTTGTATTTTCAACTAAAAACTATCAATTTTCGTCAACAAAAAAATTGAATTTTGAAGAAAATAGTTAAATCTTCAACCAAATAGTAGACTTTAATTAAAGAGAAGAAACTTCCATCGAAAGATGGTTAGATTTTCTTATGGGGTTCTATTAATTTAGTTTGGATTTAAGTGAAAAAAAGAAACAGGGGAAGTTTCTTGAAAAAGGGGGAATTCTTTGAAAAGGGGGTCAAAAGGGGAACAGTAGAAAGAGTTTGAAGTCTGTGTGAACTGTTTATTTAGATCCTTCACTTGTAAAATAAACCCGTAATTCCAATTTTTTCTAACATTTCAAAAAATTGTTATTCACAGTTATATTTTACATGTTTAATGTCCCATTCTGCGTTAAACACCCTCCCCCCCTGGAAGTTTGACGTAATTTTTGAACGACCCCCTATATTTAAATTCGACTCTTCAAATTTACTCTTATTATTCTGAAGAGATAGAATGTTGTGTTCATTAAAATTATAGTTTCATTCATTTTACAGCTGAGCCACTTAAACCATCGTACATGCCAGTATTCCTTACAAAGAAAGAGAGAAAAAAATTGCGCAGGCAAACGCGCAGAGAGACATGGAAGGAAGAACAGGAGAAGATTCGGTTAGGTCTTGAAGCTCCCCCAGAGCCCAAATTACGAATCTCGAATCTCATGAGGGTCCTGGGAACAGAAGCGGTTTCAGATCCAACGAAGATAGAAGCCCATGTTCGTCAGCAAATGGCAAAGAGATTGAAAGCTCACGAAGACGCGAATGCAGCACGAAGATTGACAGCTGAGCAGCGACGCGAAAAAAATGCCAGGAAACTTAAAGAAGATACGACGCTTGGAGTTCACGTTGCTGTCTATAGGTAATTATTAACATAAATATTTTGAATAGGGGTTCCGGTAAGGGTAATTTATTTATTAATAATTTATTTATTTATTTATTAAAATTTTTGTATTTCATAGTATCTAATATCTAAAATAACAGAAAAGAAAAGCAAGGACAATATTTTTGATAATTGATCAAATTGATATTTAAAAAGATGAATCTTCAACCAGACCTATGCATTTTTATCAAAATAGTTCAAATTTCAACCGAGTAGTCGAATTTTCAAAAAAATAGTTCAAATCTCAACCAATTGGTCGAATTTTCAACCAAACAGTTACATTTTTAACCAAAATGTTTTTTTTTACCCAAAAAAGGTGAATTTTTAACCAAGAAGATTAATTTTCTACCAAAACGGACGAATTTTCAACAAAATATGTAAATTTATAATAAAATAGTTGAATTTTCAATCCAGAAGATTAATTTTCTATCAAGAAAGATGAATTTTTAACGAATTACATACATTTTCAACCAAATAGGTGAATTTTCCTCATTTCTTTATAGTATGTAATTCTAAAAAACAAACATGCGCGCTACGCGGCGATTATTATTTTGTTGTCCCATTCAGTTTTTTCTATTCAAATATAAAATTAATAAAAATACAACATTTTTGTATTTCATAGCATCTAACATCTAATATATTAGAAAATAATAGCAAGGACAATATTTTTTATAATTTATCAAATTGATATTTAAAATGATGAATCTTCAACCAGACCTATGCATTTTTATCAAAATAGTTCAAATTTCAACCTAGTAGTCGAATTTTCAACAAAATAGTTTAATCCTGAACAAAATAAGATTAATTTTCAAGCAAACAGTTGCCTTTTTAACAAACAAAAAAAAGATGAATTTCCAATCAAGAAAATTAATTTTCTACCAGAAAGGATGAATTTTCAACAAAATACATAAATATATAATAAAATAGTTGAATTTTCAACTAAGAAGATTAATTTTGTACCAAAAAGGACGAATTTTCAACAAAATACATACATTTTTAACTAAACAATTGCATTTTTTAACTAAAAAATTGTATTCTTAACCAAATAGTTGAATGATCAACCAAGAGAATTAATTTTCTACCAAAATAAATGAAATTTCAATAAAGTACATCAATTTTTAACTAAATATTAGAATTTTCAAATCAAAAAAATATACATTTTCAACCAAGAATGGAGTAGTCAAATTTTCATTAAATAAAATTAATTTTCAATAAATAAACCAATTTTCTAGAAATCAGTTGAGTTTTCTGCCATATAGTTGAATTTTTACTAAATTGTTTGAATTTAAGCCGAAAAGAGTAGTTATCCACAAAACCCACAGCTGAATTTTTAAGCAAATAGTTCATTTTTCAGTTAAAAAAATTAATTTTAAACCAAAACAAAACAAAAAAATTTTCAACAAAGTTGTTCAATTTTCAACCAAAAAGATGAATTTTAACTAAAATGATTATTTTTCAACTAAAATCATGAATCTTCAACCAAAAAATGAATGTTTGATAAAGAAGTTTAATTTTCGATCAATTAGTTGAATTTTTAACCAAGAAAGAATTTTCAGTGAAATAATGGAAGAAAGTTTCAACAAAATTGTCGAATCCTCAAGCAAAAAAGACGAGTTTTTTACAAAACAATGGCATTTTCAATTAAAAAATATGAATTTTCAAGCAAATTTTCTGCTTATTTTCAACCCGAAAATATGACTTTCCTACCAAAATAGTAGAATTTTCAACCCATAAAGACGACATTTCAGCAAAACAGTTAAATTTTCAACCAAAAAAGTGAATTTTCAACTAAAATGATGAATCCTTGAAGAAAAAAAAATTATTTTTTAACATAATATTTCAAGTTTCATTCAATTAGTTGAATTTTTAGCCAAAAAATATGATTTTTCAACCAAAAATGTCGTAGTTCATGTTTCAAGCAAAAAATATTTTAATTTTCAATTAAAAACAGAATTCAAGCAAAAAATACGAATTTTCGAGAAAATAGTTGAATCCTTAACCAAAAATAATTAAATTTCAACCAAACAATTTTATTTTTAATTAAGAAATATGAAATTTAATCGAAAGGTAATCTTTTAATTTCAGAATTAATATATAATATTTTTGTACAATATTTAGTCAATCAAACCGTTGCATTTTTAAAATACTAACATTGTAAATCTTCCTTTACACCTAATATTTTTTGTATAAAATAACCGATTTCTGATATAAATTACCAATATAACCGATTTTTTTATGAAAACCGTGAATATAAGTTTAAAAATTAAAAATCTTGTTCGAACTATAATGATTTTTGTTTTAAAATACTAATATTTAGTGTTATCAAATTTCCAAATCTAAAAAATTACAAATTGGTAAATAATAAAATAAAATACTTTTATTGGATGAAGATATTTTTTATTTTATTATTTATCTATTATTAAAACAATTTTTTAATTGTTTAGATTTGGATATTTTTCTGTGTCGACAATTTTATAGTGTCGGATATTTTTTAATGTCGGCAATTTTATTTTTCGGTATTTTTCAGTCGTTTCGCTAAATTTAAAGTTTGAGCATTAGAATTTGAATTGTTCCATTCAAAGAAATAACAATTGAATAATTATTAATTTTAAAAGACTTAAAACAAAAATAATTTTACTTCTAATTTCAAAAATGTTTCCTTAAAAAAAATTAATCGTTCAATTTTTTATTTTTCTAACCTGAAATTGCTTAAAATGTTATAATCTTGAATATTTACAAATTTATTGATTGATTATTCAATTTAGAGATTGAAAATTATAGCGTAGAATTCTATTTTTTCACTAGAAACCTTTGAACTGTTCAATTTATAAATGTTTAAAATTAAAAATTGTCCAGTTTTGCTGCACAATTTCTGAATTAAACATTTTTTAACCTTCAATGATCAAAGTTTAAAATTCAAGAGCTCCACTCTGAGTGCTTTAATTTGCAGTTAAGTTTTGATTACTTCAAATGGCAAAATTTTTAGCTCTAGGAGTGCGAGCTTATTAATTTCAATTACCATGAAAAGTTTGTGCAAACTGGGGGAAAAACCCGGGAAATGACTGGTAATTTTCTTCATCGATTAAAACGGTCTAAAAACAATTTTTAAAAAAAGTCAGGACTTTAAATAACTGGCAAGAAGAATAAATTTGAAAAATTTCAATTTCAATGTGAAATTGTTTTATTCCGTTTATAAAAAAGTCTAGGTTAAAATTGTTACAAATTTAAGATTCTGGTATTTAAATATTAATGGTCAGGGAAAAATTAGGGAATTTTTAAAATGAAGTTTTGCGGTAATCCTAATATAATATTTCTTGTTAGTAATGTATTTGCCTTGTATTTATATTTATATTTTTTTTCAGTTGCTTCCTCCTGAAGATTAACTTTTTAGTTATAAATTTTATTGTTTGTTTAAAAATTTAACAATATTGTTTAAAAGTCATCCGTTTTGGTTTAAAATTTGCCTTTTTGGGTTGAAGATTTAAATATTTTCGAAGAAAATGTACTTTTTGAATAACATTCATATTTTATTGTTGAAAAGTTAACTGAAATTGCGTCTTTCTTGGATATAAATGCAACTGTTTGATTGAAAATTAATTTTCTTTGCTTGAGGATTCAACTATTTTGTTTGAACCCCTTTGTTAAGAAATCATTTTTTTGTTGAAGATTCATATTTTCAGTTGAAAATGCATCTCTTCGGCTAAAAGTTTAACTGTTTTGTTGAAAATTGATCTTTTTTAAATGAAAATTCAACTGTGTCGGTAAAAGTTGAACTACTTTGTTGAAAATTCATTTTTTGAATGAAGGTTCATGTCTTTGGTTGAAAATTAATTTTTTTGCTGAAAATTCAATTTTCGTACAGAAAAGTGGTCTTTTGGCTTGAAGATTCAACAATTTGGATGAACTTTTTTCTTCTTTCATGACTGAAAAATATTTATTGGTTGAATTTATTCGTCTTTTTGGTTTTAAAATTCATTTAAAATAATAAAATCTAATCTTTTTTGGTTGGAAATTTAATTATTTTGTTGAAAATTCAAGTATTTTGTTTAAAAGTCATATTTTATGGTAAAAAAGACATTTTTGTGTGTAAAATAAATAGATAAACTTGAAGATTTAAGATTTGTATCTGAAATATTGAAAATGAAAAATTGGTCAAGGAAAAATTGGGGAATTTTGAAACTGAAGTTTTCGGCTACCCTGCTTAATTCTACCAGCAATAACTAGCAAAACAGTAAAATACAATTAATCTTTTATGTCTTTCCCATAATGTTTTTGACAAAGTGAAACATAACTTCAAAAATACATAAACCTACATTATATTATTGTTAAATTCGCTCATTTTATGAAAACTTCAGCATTTAAAAAAGTAAATAAAATTATTCATAAATGAATTATCCTAACAATGTTAGAACCGAAATTAATCCTAAAGGTATAAATTGCCTAATTTATTATCTTGGAAAACTATATACATTTTTTGTAAATATTTATCAGATATGTATAAATATTTGTATGTATAAGTCTTTACCTGCAAAGCATGTATTATCTTAAATACAAAAAAATGTTCATTAGTTTCATGTCCATATCTTATTATTTCTGGAAACCACAAATTAGGTTCCATAAGAGGGGAAGGGGGTTAGAAATATTTTGTTACGGTTCGTTACGTAATTTAAGTACGGTCTCTAAATAAGATTTGTTTTTTTTTTGCAGAATACGAGATTTGTTCAACAAAGCGAAGATGTTTAAAGTGGAAACGAATGCGAAGCAGCTCTACTTGACAGGATGCATGATGCTTTTCAGAGATTGTAATGTCGTAGTTGTTGAAGGTGGAGCGAAGCAACTCAGTAAGTACAAACGGCTGATGTTGCATCGGATCAAATGGGAGGAAGACATCGTAAAAGACACTGATGGAAACGATGTTCCTAATAAGTGTGTGCTCGTGTGGGAAGGTACGAGTAAGTCTCGCCACTTCAATGATGTTAAAACAAAAGTCTGTCCCATCGAGAGAGCGGCACGAGATCACTTCAAAAAACACCAGGTAGAGCACTACTGGGATCTTGCCTACAGCGGGGCTGTTCTCGACAATACGGATGATATTCCTGCTTAATATTGTCAATTTCTTATTAATCTAGGCATTCAATTGCGTTGACTCGCGAAGGATTAAATCAATTTAAGAATAAATTGTTTATTTTTTTGATAGCGTTTCCCGTTAATCAATTATGTTGACCTGTGTGAAACTGGATATGAATTTAATCATTGTCTTTGGTAAAGATCGAGGGGTTGTTTACTCGGATTTTTGGTGTGCACTAGATTGCAAGATTGAAAGATTGCATGGGGCTGCAAAAGATTTCATGGATTATAGGAAATTTATTGTAGAAAATCATTATATAAAAAAGGATTATAGGATAATCAGCGTTGGAATAAATAATGCAAAAAATGGAAGGAATTTATGTAAAAAATAGAGAAACTACAAAGGCGCAAATAAACTTGACACAGCAAAAATAAAATAATAACATTTTTAATTTATGTAAACAGAGGAACTACAATGGCACAAATAAACTTTACACAGCAAAGATTTGTAAATTCCCTTGGTGTATTTAGGAGCACTTGAAATTTAATGGAAATCTACGAAAACCTTTAGGAACCTCCTGAAATCCCTTGATGCAGTTGGAAATATTTTTTAAATCCATTAAAATCTTTGAAATATGTTCAAATCTTCTGACATCTCTCGAATATTTTAAAATGTCCTAAACCTTTAAAAATAATTGAAAGCCCTATGAAATCCCTTAAGACATTTTAAATGCCTTAAAATCCTTTAAAATCTGCGAAATCGCCGAGAATCCCTTAAAATTCAATTAAATTTCATTTATTTTCCAAACTTTTCTAGAAATCCTTCGAAATATTATGCTACAAAATTCTTTGAAATTCCTCGAAATTCGTTATATTTCTTGAAATTCTTTAGAATCCCTTAAAGTCCCTTGAAATCCTTTAAATCTTGTGAAATTCCTTGAAATACTTAAAATCCTTTCAAATCTGTGGAATCGCTAAGAATCCCTTGAAATTAAATGCAATTTCATTTATTTTCTAAACTTATTTTCTATATTTCTTCGTAAAGTCTTTTTAAATCTGAATTCGAATCGCTAAGAATACCTTGAAATTAAATGATATTTTATTTATTTTCCAAAATTCTCTAGAAATAGCTTGAAATTCTTTGAAATCCCCTGAAATCTTTAAATTATTTTTAATACCTTAAAATCCTTTAAAATCTGTGGAATTGCTAAAAATCAATTGAAATTAAAAGAAATTTCATTTATTTTCTATGCTTCTCTAGAAATAGCTTTAAATCTTTGGAAATTCCTTTTGGAAATCCTGCAAAATTCTTTGAAATTTTGTATATCTCTTGAAAGCCTTTAGAATCTCAAATTCCTCGAAATACCTTAAAATCCTGAAAAATCTATGGAATCGTTAAGAATCCCTTTAAATTAAATTAAATTAAATTTATTTTCCAATATTCTTTTTATTTCTGTTGAAATCCTTTAAAATCCGTGGAATCGCTAAGGATCCCTTGAAATTAAATGGAATTTCATTTATATTCCAAACTCCTCTGGAAACAACTTGAAATCTTTGAAAATCCTGCAAATTTCTTTGAAATTCCTTGACATTTTTTACATCATTTGAAATCCCTTAAATCTTGTGAAATTTCTTGAAATACCGTAAAATCCTTTGAAATCTGTGAAATCGCTTAGAATCCCTTGATATTACATTTAATTAAATTTATTTTTCAAAGTTTTCTAGAAATCCTTTGAAATCTTTGGAAATCCTTTGAAATTCCCTGAATGTTCTTATATTTCATGAAATCCTTTAGAAGCTTTTAGAATTCCTTACAATCCCTTGAAATCTTTGTAAAACATAAAAATCGATTCAAAAGAGTATACATCATTTGAAATCCCTATAGAATTCTTTGAAATTACTTGAAATACCTTAAAATCCCTTGAAATCTTTGGAAAACGTTATAACTCATTAAAAACATAAATTTAAAATCCTGTAAATATTAATTAAATTAATTTTATTTATTAAAGTTCTCTAAAAAAACCATTATAATCCCTTGAAATCTTTTGAATCTCTAAAAATCCCTTGAAATTTTTGTAATCGCTCGAAATCATTTGGAATTACTTAAAATTCCTGGAAGTGTTTTAAAATCTTTAAAATTAGTGGGAATGTTTGGAAATTCCAGCCTTAAAAAACGTGGAAGTCCCTCAGAATTTTTTGAAATCTTTTGGAATCCGTTTATATCTCCTGATATGTTTGGAATTCTTTTAAATTCCGTGAAATTTGTATAAAATCTGACGAAATCGCCTAAAATCCGTAGAAATTCTCTGGAATTCCTTAAAATTGGTTGAAATTCTACGTTAAATATGTAAATAAATAAATCATTTCTTCGTACTTTCTGTTATTTTTGCATTAATTCTTTCAATATTGTAACATTCTTTATTTCTTCATTGATTTTCCAGAAAGATTTTCTCATAAGGATGTTCTATAATGATTTTTCGAGAACAGCGACAAAATTATAAGAAATTAATTATAGAAAAATAATTTTAGGCCTGTACTGAATTTCTTATAATATATTTTCGTGATTTTCTATAATGATTTTTCCAGAATCGCGAAAAAAAGATAAGAAAATCATAATAAACCTATACAAAATTTCCTATAATGTTTTCGTGATTCTCTGTAATTATGTTTCCAGAATCGCGAAAAAAGTATAAGAAAATCATTATAGGAAAATCATTATAGATATAGACCTATACTGAATTTCTTATAATATGTTTTCGTGATTTTCGATAATTATTTTTCCAGAACCGCGAAAAAATTATAAGAAATTCATTATAGGAAAACCATTATATACCTGTACTGCATTTTCTGTCATACGTTTTCGTGATTCGCTACAATAATTTTTCAAGAATCGCGAGAAATTATAAGAAAATCATCATAGACCTATACCGAGTTCCCTATAATGTTTTCGTGATTTTCTGTAATGATTTTTCCAGAATCGCGAGAATATTATAAGAAATTCATTGTAGGAAAATCATTATAGACCTATACTGAATTTCCTATAATGTTTTCGTGATTCTCTGTAATTATGTTTCCAGAATCGCGAAAAAAATATAAGAAAATCATTATAGGAAATTCATTATAGATATAGACCTATACTGAATTTCTTATAATATGTTTTCGTGATTTTCGATAATTATTTTTCCAGAACCG
>JAABKJ010002838.1:0-27069 GCA_011634705.1 Andricus grossulariae
AATATAGAATTCCCGTGTTGATTATTTAAACACATTCGTTCCACAACGCTGCCTTGACCCAGGTCGCTGATTAATCTCTCTACAAATCACCCTAGGTGAAGAATTTTTCATACAACTAGATGAAATTTTATTTTCAGGTCAATCTAGAATTCTAGTGTAGCTCATTCAAACAACACATTATTACCACTTCGCTGTCTTGACCCAGATCGCTGATCAATCTCTCTAGCAATCATCCCAGGTGAAGAATTTTCAATACAAAAAGATGAATTTTTATTTCTAGATTAATCTAGAATTCCCGTGTTGTTTATTTAAGCAGCACATTTGTTCCACAACGCTGCCTTGACCCAGGTCGCTGATCAATCTCTCTAGCAATCACTCCAGGTGAAGAATTTTCAATACAACAAGATGAATTTTCATTTTTAGAGTAATCTAAACTTCCCGTGTTGCTTATTTAAACAACACATTTGTTCCAAAACGCTACCTTGACCCAGGTCGCTAATCAATCTCTTCAGCAGTCACCCAAGGTGAAGAATTTTCAATACAAATAGAGGAAAATTGATTTCTAGATTAATATAGAATTCTCGTGTTGCTTATTTTAACTGCTCATTCGTTCCACAACGCTGTCCTGTCCCAGTTCGCTGACCAATCTCTCTATCAATCACCCCAGGTGAAGATATTTCAAAAAACAAAATGAATTTTTATTTTTAGATTAATCTAAACTTCCCGTGTTGCTTATTTAAACAACACATTTGTTCCAAAACGCTACCTTAACCCAGGTCGCTGATCAATCTCTCCAGCAGTCACCCAAGGTGAAGAATTTCCAATACAACCAGAGGAAAATTTATTTCTAGATTAATCTAGAATTCCCGTGATGCTTATTTAAACAGCTCATTCGTTCCACAAAGCTGCCTTGACCCAGGTCGCTGATCAATGTCTCTAGCAATCACCCCAGGTGAAGAGCTTCACAAAGTCAACATGTAAATCTTCTTATTTGGGTCCATTAGTATCCAAGGTCTTTTGTTTCAGGCATAATTAGGTAATGCCTTGATTTTTATTCCACGATTTGAGTAGACATCCTCTAAAGGTTGTAAGTGCTGTTTTTCTGAAATTAACTGAACAGATGCTTTTTTGGGAAAACGGTTACGCACATTCTGGAGGATCTGATCTCTGAAAGTTTCTTTAGCGAGTACGGTCATGAAACCTAGTAACGTACTAATCTCGTTAGGGGTTGTGGAGTTGGAAAACTTCGTTAAGGATCTTTTTCTCTCCTTTTTTTGGATGAGAAACGGACACCCGTTAGATAAGGATAGCGTGAGACTATACACTCAGAAAAATATTTCTCTTTTATTAAAGAAACCGTTTCTTTTACATAATTTTTTTTTATTTGTCCAAAAGTAACTTCAGAATGAAGAAACTCATTTCAAGTTGGAGAAAAATTTTCCTTGGAACCAAAAACCATTTCTTTCAACTATATAAATCTGAGGTTGGTTTTATGAAAAAAAAAATTTTCTGAATTGGTAAAAATATAAAATTCAAAATTCCAAAAATTCTGAAAATTGGTTGCATTAATAAAGTCCTTAATGCAATATTTACACAAAGAATAGAAAAAATTGAGATAAATAACAAAGTATGTTTTGATTTTTGACAAAAAAGAAACTATAGGAGAACTTTGATAAAACTACTAAAAAATTTAGAAAATCCATCGTAAATTTGGTTAAAATTGAAAAAAAAACAGTTGAATTTTCGATCAAAAATATGTTTTTTTTTTTAATAACATGCTTGAATTTTCAACCAATAAAAAAAGTTTCAACCGAAAAGGTGAATTTCTGACCAAGAGGAATAATTTTCTTCTAAAAACACGAACTTTCAACTAAATGCAATAATTTTATACATAATTGTTTAATTTTGAAGCCAAACAGACGAATTATCTACAAAACGGTTTGATTTGTAACCCAAAAATATAATTTTATAACAAAAAAATATTTTTTTCGAAATAGTTTAATTTTCAAAAAAATAGTATAATTTTCAACCAAAAATATGAATTTTCAATAAAAAAAGTTCATTCTTAACCGAATAATTTAATTTCAAATCAAAGTCTTCAATTTTCAAACCAAGGAGAAGAATTTTTTCAAAAGAGTTGAATTTTAACCAAAAAGGATAATTTTAAACTAAGATAGATGAATCGCCAAGCATGAAACATAAATTGATAAATTTTTAATTTTTTGATTTTCAACTAAAAAATATTTTTTTGAACATAAAATGGTATTCTCAAACGTTTAGTTTAATAAATTATTTTTAAGAAAAAAAAAAAAATTTTTAACAGTTGAATTTGACAAAAAAAAGACGAATTTCGATCCAAATAGTTGAATCCACTGACAGAAAAGATGAATTTTCTACCAAGAAAATTAATATTTTATCAAAAAGTGAAATTTTTAACAAAATTTGTCAATTTTCTTCCAAATAGCAGATTTTTCAACTAATAAAGGATAACGTTTCAACGACAAAAAAAACAGTTAAATTTATAGATCAAAAAATTAATTTTTAACAAAAAAGGAACGAATTTTTTAAAAAATATTCGAATTTACCTAATTCTTGAATTGTTAAGTCAGAAAGACCTATTTTCTACAAGAGTTTTCCAACCGAAAATATTATTTGTCAAAAAAAAGTTATTTTTTAACAAAAAAATTATTTTCTACCAAAAGGTTGAATTTTCATAAAAATAGTTTAATTTTTATCCAAATAGTTGAATTGTCAAGGAAAAATATGGACTTTCAATAAAAAGTTTATTTTCAATTAAATAGTTTAATTTCCTGCCAAATATTTGAATTTGAAACCTCAAAAAATGAATAATCTACAAAACATTTGAATTTTCTCACCGACAATATTATTTTCTATTGAAAAAGTTAATTTCTACCAAATAGATGAATTTTCATAAAAATAATTTAAGTTTTAACCAATTAGTTGAATTTTTAACAAAAAATTTGGATTTTCAATCAAAAAGTTTGATTTTTTATCAAATTGTTATATTTTCCACCAAAAAAGATGAATTGTCTACAAAACCGTAAAATTCTTAATCAAAAAATTTAAACTTCCAACTAAAATGATCAATCTTCAACAACAAAAAATCCAAATATCAAAAATAACTTAACTTCAAACCAAGCAAGCCATCTTTCAAGAAGAAAAGATTAATTTTTATCGGAACCTCCTTATTTAAGGATTCAACTTTTTTTTTAAATTCCTTTTTTTTAAATTTGAACTTATCTGGTTGATTTTTTTATTTTTTTTATTTGAAAATTATTTTCTTGAACTGAAAATTTGACGATTCTATTTACGATTGAAAACGGACTTTCTTGTTGAAAATTCTTCTCTTCCGGTTGAAAAATCAACTGTTTTGTAAAACACTCGACTTTTTGGGTTGAAACCTTAAATATATTTTGTTGAAAATTCGTCTATTTTGTAAAAAATTACTCTTTTTTGTTGAAAATTCATCTATTTGGTTGAAGATTTGTACCGGGAACGCCACTATTCACGAGTGTAGCGTCAACCAATTACGCCACCGGGGCTCGAGCAGATAGTTCCTCCGTTCTCCTATATCCACAGGACGATATGAGTCTTTATCTTTGTAACCTGTAGAATTTTAGTGTTTAATTCTAGTCTGAATAATTTCACCAAATCTGAATATAATTTGATAATTGATGTTATTTTGTGGACCAGAGTAATTAATTAATTTATTTCTGATGTTAAATATTGCCGATTATTGGTCAAATAATTTTCTGGAGAAACGAGAAGAAATCTGTCTCGGCCCAGATTTGAACCAGGAACGCCACTATTCACGAGTGGAGCGTCAACTAATTACGCCACCGGGGCTCGAGCAGATAGTTCCTCCTTTCTCCTATATCCACAGAACGATGCGAATCTGCATCTTTGTAACCTGTGAAATTTTAGCGAATCATTCTAGTCTGAATAATTTCACCAAATCTGAATATAATTTGATAATAGATGTTATTTTGTCGACCAGAGTAATTAATTAATTAACTTTTGATGTTAGTCATTTCTGATTACTGGTCAAATAATTATCTGGAGAAACGAGAAGAAATCTGTCTTGGCCCGGATTTGAACCGGGAACGCCACTATTCACAAGTGAAGCGTTAACCAATTGCGCCACCGGGGCTCGAGCAGATAGTTCCTTCTTTTCCCTATATCCACAGGACGATGTGAGTCTGCATCTTATAACCTGTGAAATTTTAGGGATTAATTCTAGTCTGAATAAATTCACCAAATCTGAATATAATTTAATAATAGATGTTATTTTGTCGACCAGAGTAATTGTATAATTAATTTCTTATGTCAGACATTTCCGATTATTGGTCAAATAATTTTCTGGAGAAACGAGAAGAAATCAGTCTCGAACCAGATTTGAACCAGGAACGCCACTATTCACGAGTGGAGCGATAACCAATAACGCCACCGGGGCTCGAGCAAATAGTTCCTCCTTTCTCCTATATCCACAGGACGATGCGAGTCTGCATCTTTGTAACCTGTGAAATTTTAGCGATTAATTCTAGTCTGAATAAATTCACCAAATCTGAATACAATTGAATAAATGATTTTATTTTGTTGACTAGAGTGATTAATTAATTTCTGACGCTAAATATTGCCGATTACTGGTAAAATAATTTTCTGGAGAAACGGGAAAGAATCTGCCTCAGCACGGATTTAAATCGGTAACGCCACTATTCACAAGCAAAGCGTCAACCAATTACGCCACCGGGGCTCCAGCAAATGGTTACAAAGATGCAGACTCAAATCGTCCTGTGGATATAGGAGAAACGAGAAACTATTTGTTGGAGTCCCGGTGGCTCCAGCAGATAGTTGCCCTGGTATAAGAGCCCCGGTGGCTGATAAGAGCCCCGGTGGCACCAGAAGATACCCTGGTCGACAAAACAACATCAATTATTAAAGCAGATTATTATTGTTAATTTTTTTTACAAGATCCTAAACCCCAGGGTATCTTTCGAAATGAGAGATTGCGTACAAGAATCGAAATGACCCTGAGGTTCGACTCGTCAATTATTTCAGTTCAACATTGCTATAAAATTATTCGAGGGAATATTCCTGTTGTACGAAGACCGGATGCTTGATTTGAGATTTCCGACAAGAGACGATAATCCCTGAAGTGGAAGAGGGATGGAGAAAAATGGTGAAAGAGCTAAAGAGCTAAAGAGGAAGAGGAAAGATGTTAAGGAGGTGAGATGAGGCAGAAGAAGATGAACTCCTCAGTCTTGGTTGGATGAAAGAAGAAAAGAAGAGAATCTTGGGCAGTTTCGCATGAGTTTACCTGGGGCGAGTTAAGGAAGATCCGAGTCTCGCGGTCCTGGGGCTAGTCGCGGATCGTCCGACCAATCCGAGCTAATTGGCCTCCGAGGGTAATTACGCGCAATTAGGAGAAGGTTGGCCGCTCTCTGAGTAATCCTATACCTATCCCTCCATACCAAGATGTTACAAATTCGAGAGAGTGAGATGGAAAAGGCACAGAGGGGCCAGAGTGAGAGCGCCGCCAGGTACACAAATTATCTGGCGACCAAAAAACAACGGAAGAGCAATTAAATAATGCTACATCGCCACATATTAGGATAGTCGACCACCCTCACCTCTCCTCTCCTCTCCTCTTTTTTATATGGGGTGATCGAATCTACTCAAGGTAATCACCAGCGGACCACTTTCTCTTCTAGGATTTATAAAATCAAACGAGACCGACTCTAATTACAACCAAAAAAAATATGAAGTTTAAAAAAAGGACCTATCAGATTTGCAGCACGTGGGAAGGCCTTATATGTTTTGAATTTAGAACTTTATACCCCCTTTACAAGAAAAAGGCGAACAATTTTTTTTATAACAGGCTTCGCACCGACCGTAGTTTTTTCTTAGACCCACCCTCAAAGCTGCATGGATAGGGTGATTTTTCACGATAGAGGAGGAATAATAGGGAAATGAATTCTTTCAAATATATTACATTTTCAACAAAATAGTTGAATTTTCAAACAAAATATGGATTCTTTAGAAAATAGTTGAAATTTTAGCCCAATGGTGAAATTTTCAAGCCAACAAGTACAATGTTTTCGAAGACAGTTAATTTTTTAACAAAGAAGTTGATTTTCAATCAAGAAAGATATTTTTCAACATAGGAAGATGACTTTTCAAGCATAAAAGGAGAATTTTCAATCCAAAAGGATTCATTTTTAACAAAGCAGTTGAATTTTTGACAAAAACGAATACTTTTTAAAAATAGTTTAATTTTGAACCTTTGTTCATTTTCAAACAAAAATTTATTTAAACCAAAACCAGTTAAATTTGGTACCAAAATACAAATTTTTAACGAAATAGTTGAATCCTAAATTAAATAGATGAGTCTTCAATCAATAAAAATTAATTTCAAACCAAATAGTTGAATTTTCTGCTAAAAAATATATTGCTTGAACCAAGAATAGAATCGTCAAATTTTGAGTTTGAAAAATTTACTTCCAACAAAAAAAAAAAAAATTTTCATCAGGTGAATTCAACCAAGAAAGACGAATTTTCAACCAAATAGTTGAACTTTTAACCAAATTGTTAAATTTTCCAGCTACAAAGAAAAATTTTCTCGAAGAATGTTAAATTTTCAACAAAAAAGTTCATTTTGCACAAAGGAAGATGAATTTTTCACCAACAAAATTGATGTTCATAAAAAAAAATCCAGCAAAATACATCAATTTTGAACAAATTTTTTGAATTTTGTAGCCAGAAAGATTAAATATCTACAAAAGAGTTGAATTTTCAACACAAAAATACCATTTTTCATCAGTAAAGTTAATTTTCTACATAATAGTTAAATTTTCATTGAAATAGTTTGATTGTTAACCAAATAGTTTAATTTTCTACAAAAGGGTTCAACATAATTGTTAAACTTTCAACCAAACTAGTCAAATTTTCCAGCCAAAAGAAATTTTTTTTCGAAGAATGTTGAATTTTCAACAAAAAAGTTCATTTTCCACGAAGGAGGAATTACTTTTCTACCATAAAAGATGAATTTTCCACCAAGAAAATTAATCTTCTTCCAAACAAAAATTTCAACACAATACATTAATTTTTAACCAATTTTTTTTATTTTGAAGCCAGAAAGACGAAATATCTACAAAAGAGTTGAATTTTCAACACAAAAATACAATTTTTCATCAGTAAAGTTAATTTTCTGCATAATAGTTAAATTTTCATAAAAATATTTCAATTGTTAACCAAAACGTTTAACTTTTTACAAAAGAGTTGAATTTTGGACCCAAAAATATAAACTTTCAACTAAAATTATGAATCTTCAACCAAAAAATAAAAAAAAAATTCAAAAGTAGGCTTAACTTTAAACCAAGTATCAGTAGTTGAAAATATATCTTTTTTAGTTAAAAATTCAACTATTTTATTATAAATTCTCCATTCTTGATTGAAAAATAACTTTCTTTTTGATAATTCTCCTTTTTCGGGTTAAAAATCAACTGAATTTTAAAACATTCGACTTTTCGGCTGGAAAAATAACTATTTTGCTGAAAATTCATCCATTTGAGTACAAAATTAATATTGTTTGTTGAAAATTCAACTATTTTGTTAGAAATTCATTTGTTTGTTCAAGAACTAATTTTTTAATCTTAAAATGTATTTATTCCATTTTTGGTTTAATAATTTTCATTCATAAGTTGAACATTGATTTATTGTTAAAAAATTCATGTATTTTGTTGAAAATTTGTCTATTTAGGAGAAAAATAACTCTTGTTTGTTGTAAATTCATCATATTTCTTTTCTTTTTGTTGAAAATTAGTTTTTTTAACTAAAAATTTACCGACTCCATTTTTGTTTGAAAATGTACCTTTTTTAGTTGAAAATTCATCTATTTGACTAGGAAATAATTCTTGTTTGTTAAAAATTCATCTATTTGGCTGTGGATACAACTATTTTTCATTAAAATTAATATAAAAATTAAAATTGTTTCCAAAAATTAAAAAATTAAAAATTAGTTTTTACAACTGCAAATTTAACTATTTTCTTTTTTGTCGTAAACCTCTCTGTTTTTATTTGAAAATTCAACTATGAGTTTGAAAATTGATGTATTAAATTCAAAATTCGTCCTTTTGTAGAAAATTAATCTTCTTAGTTGAAAATTCATTTTTGTATGGTAAAAATTCAGCTATTTTATAAAAAAAATATTAGTTTGAAAGTGGAACTACCTTGTAAAAAATTAATTTTTGTTGTTGTTCAAGTTTCATTATTTTAGTTAAAAAAGCAACCATTTGTTCGTAAATTAAATTTTTTGTTGAAAATTCATATTTTCAGGATGAAAATCAACTGCTCTGTAGAAAAATCTTCTTTTTTGCCTGGAAATTGAATAATTTAGTAAAAAATTAATTTTTTCGGATGAAAATTTAACGACTTCGTACAAAATTAAAGTTTATAGTTGAAAATTGAACTATTCATTGGAAAATTCAACTATTTTGTTGAAAACTTTTTTTGTTGTTGAAAATTAAATTTTTAATTTCAAAATATAGCTATTCTATTTTTGGTTCAAAATGTTTCCTTTCCAAGTTGAAAATTTGTCTACTTGGTAGAAAATTAATGTATTTTGTTAAAAATTCATCTATTTAGATGGAGATTAATTCTTATTTGTTAAAAATTTATCATATTAGTTTTCTTTTTGTTGAAAAATAGTTTTTTTTAACTAAAAATTTATAGGTTCCATTTTTGGTTGAAAATGTATCCTTTTTAGTTGAAAATTAGTCTTTTCTAATTAAAAATTTTCTTTTTTGTCGAAAATTCTCCTTCCAGGTTTGAAAGTCAGCTGTTTTCTAAAACGTTGGACTTTTTAAGTTGAAGATTCAACTATTTTATTAAAAATTCGTCTTTTTTCGTTGAACTCAATTGGTTAATAATTGTTCTTTTTTTTAATTAATCATTTTGATTGTAAGCCTCTCTTTTTTAGTTGTAAATTTTACTTGGTTGAAAATTCGTGTGTTTTATTGAAAATTTGTCTTTCGGTAAAAAATTCATGTTTGTAGGTTAAAAATTCAGCTACTAAACAAAAATTCAACTATTTTTCTAAACTTCAATTATGTTGTTGAGAATTCAACTATTTCGTCAAAGTCATCTTTCTTGGTTAAAAATCCGTCTTTCTTTGATAAAAATGATCTTTTTTGTCAAAACTTTAACTATTATTCATTTTGCGACGTCATCGGAGCCCTTAATGAAAATGCTGAAAACTTAGCACGGACACGAACCACTTCAGCCGTGAAACGGACTCAATGTCGGTAAGGCAGGAATTTGTAATAAGAAACGCTCTTGCCTATCTACCACACCGATAAAAATTTTATTTTAGTTTTCATCAGAGAAGTGTCACTTGTTACAAAACCTTGGCAAACAAACAAAAATATGGAAAAAATAAGTTAGTGAAAAATTTGCCTTCTTTATGTTGATTAAAAATTAATTAATGATGAGGTTACGCCCTTCATGCATGGATTTAGGATTATCTGTCCATTTCCAATCGCATTCATACTGTACTAATTCGAGAATTCTTAAAACCAATTGGTCTCGCTTAGGTGAGAATGACATCGGCCTTGGCTCCTTGTCGGTTTAGGATATTAGAGGAAGGTTAAATTATGTGGGTCGTGAAAGAGACAATTAAAATTTTATAATGGCCCCCTTCTCGCAAGAAATACAACTAATCAAAACCAGATTCCTGACACTGCTTCGAAACAGAACAAGAAATTATAGCCTCGTCTATTAAGTCATAATTGTCCAAGTTTCTTTTAATATCCTATAATTCTTTAGCAATATGTATAAGATTTCGAATTTTTTGCTAATTAACTTTGCCAATTATCAATTTTTCTTAAATATTGATTATTCATTTTATAAGTTGTGAAAAAATCTCTCTAGCTCCGCTGGGATTGAAACCCAGGGTTTTCAGATTGCCGGTCTGATGCTCTCACCCACTAAGCTACGGAAAGACGAGAATATTTTTGTCACAGCCCTTAAAAGTTGCATTCCGACGTTATTCTTCATACTTGTAAGATTCCTTTTTCAAACACAAATGTTTTGATATTTTTGATTTTATGGTTTTTGATTAGGTAAATTGTAATAAATAATTTAATGTTAGTGTTTTTTGTCCACGTGGTATACAATCAATATTTTTTTATTATTGATTATTAATCCTATAAGTTCTGGAAAAATGTTTCTAGCTCCGCTGGGAATCGAACCCAGGGTTTTCAGATTGCCGGTCTGATGCTCTTACCCACTAAGCTACGGAAAGACGAGAATATTTTTGTCACAGCTCTTAAAAGTTGCATTCCGACGTAATTCTTTATACTTGTAAGATTCCTTTTTCAAACACAAATGTTTGATTATTTTTGATTTTTTGGTATTTGATTAGATAAATTGTATTGAATAATTTGATTTTAGTGTTTTTTGTCCACATGGTCTACACTACATATTTTTTAAATTTTGTTTATTTATCTTATAAGTTGTGAAAAAATGTATCTAGTTCTGCTAGGATTCGAACCCAGGTATTTCAGATTTCCGGTCTAATGCTCTTACCCACGAAGCTACGGAGAGACGAGAATATTTTCTTCATAACATTCAAATGTTTTCATCATTATCAAAAATATAAAAATAATTGAATGTTTCAAAAATGAATCTTACGAGTATAAAAATTACGTCGGAATTCAAATTGTAAGGGTTGTGAAGAAAATATTCTCGTCTCTCCGTACCTTAGTGGGTAAGAGCATCAGACCGGCAATCTGAAAGACCTGGGTTCGGATCCCAGCGGAACTAAAGAGCAATTTTTTCACAATTTAGAAATAAAAATCAATATTCAAAAAGTATTGATTTCAGACCGGTAGACAAAAACATTAACATCAAATTATTTTCACAATTCATCTGGTCAAAACCATAACATCAAGAATATATAAAACATTTGAGTGTTTGAAAAATGAATCTTAAAAGTATAAGGAGTTACGTCAAAATTCAACTTGTAAGGGTTGTGAAGAAAATATTTTCGTCTTTCCGCAGCTTAGTTGGTTAGAGCATCAGACCGGCAATCTAAAAGGCCTGGGTTCGTATCTCAGCGGAGCTAGAGAAATTTTTTTCACAACTTATAAAATTAATAATCAATATTTTGTATTTTTGTATTTATGCAAGAAATATTGATTTGAGACTATGCAGACAAAAAACATTAACATATTATTTATGAGGCAATAATATTTAATAAGAAATTAAAAAAAAAATTAAAAAATGAAAAAAAGTAAAAAATTTAGGTTGTTAAACATAAACTCAATTATATATAATTCTATCGACATTACCGAGAGTAGTGGAAGGTCGGGGGGGGGGAGGAAATTAAAATTTTAGGGTTGAAAATTTAACTAATTGATTTCTAGAAAATTAATATTCTTGGTTGAAAAATCATTATTTGGGTTGAATTATGAATTATTTAGATGAAATTTTCGTTTGGTTGAAGATTTGACATTTAAGCTGAAAATTCATCTCTTTAGTCGAAAATTTAACCAGTTAGTTGTAAATTCAACCATTAGGTTGAAAATTGTACCATTTGGTTATAACTTAATTAATTTTTATGACAATTGAACTATTTGGTCGAAAAAAACTATTTTGTTAAAAAATCATCTTTTCGAATTGAAAATTTAACTTTTTTGTTAAAAATTAAGTTATTTCATCACAAATAAGTTATTTTGGTAAAAGATAATTTTTTTTGGTGGACAAATCATCCTTTTAGTTTGAATATTTTACTATTTAGTTGCAAATTCGGTTTCTGGTAGAGAATTAATTTTTTTCAAATAACAATGTAACTATTCCATTTTTGGTTAAAAAATAATGAAATATCGATTTTTACCTCTCATCTTCAGAATTTGTCTTTTTCAATTGATACATTGAAAATTTGGTAGAAAATTGAACCATCTGATTAAATGTTTAAACATTTTGTTGAAAATTAAACTTTTTATGAAAATTGAACTGCTTTCTAGATAGTTTGTCTTTTTGGCTCGAAAATTCAACAATTTGATTGAAAATTCAACTCTTCGTTTAAAAATTCAATTATTTTGATAAAAATCTAACTATTTGGTAGAAAATTGACTTTGTTAAAAATTCATATTTTTGGTTTGAAAATTCAACTTTTTTGTAGAGAATTCGTTCTTTTGTATTGAAAATTCATTCTTCATGACCGAAAATTCATTTTTGTTGGTTGTTTATGCAACTATTTGGTTAAAAATGATTTTTTTTTAGAGAATTCGTCTTCTTGGCTTTGAAGTTTGAAAACATTGTTTCGAATTGATTTATTTATTTGAAAATTAGTGTTGTTGATGAAGCAATAATGCTATTAATTAATCCTATTAATAAAAATTAATTCAAATTGTTGAATTTCCAAGCCAAAAAACAAACTTTCTACCAACCATTTGCATTCTAAACCAATTATTTGAATATTCAACACAAAATATCAATTCTCAACCAAGAAGATTAATTTTTCACCACAAAATACGAATTTTCAACAAATTACATGGATTGAATTTTAATTGAATGTTGAATTTTTACCCAAAAAATTGATATCCTATAAACAACTTACGAATTTTCCCAAAAATGAATCAATGTTTAACACATTGTAAAATGTTCTACTAAATTGTTGAATTTTAAAGACAGAAAGACAAACTTTCTACAAAACATTTGAATTTTAAATGAAATAATTGAATTTTCAACCAAAAAGATAAATTTTCAACGAAATACATCCATTTCTAATCAAATAGTTGAATTTTTGACCAAGACAACTAATTTTCTACTCAGAAAGACGAATTTTCAACAAAATACAAAAAAGCTAACCAAATTCGTTGATTTTTCAACCAAGAAAGACAAATTTTTAACAAAATACATACGTTCTAATGAAATAGTTGAATTTTCTACTAAGAAAATTAATTTTTACCAAAAAATACGAATGTTCAACAAATTACATCAATTTTGAAAACAATAGTTGAATTTCCTATCGAAAAATTGATATTCTACGAAAACTTACGAATATTCACAAAAATAAATCAATTTTTAATGACGTGGTCAATTTTTCTACCAAACTGTTAATTTTTTAAGACAGAAATACGAACTTCCTACAATACATTTTAATTTTAAGCCAATTGATTGAGCTTTTAACACAAAATAGCCATTTTCAACCCTGAATATTATTTTCATCCTAAGAAAGTCAAATTTTCAACCAAATATAAATATTTATAACCAAAAATTGTTTAATTTTCAATTTATTACCAGAAAAGATCAATTTTGAACAAAATACATAAATTTCTAATAAAATAGTTAAATTTTCAATGAAGAAAATTAATTTTTAACAAACAAAACACGAATTTTAATCAAAGCAGTTCAATTTTCAACCCATGATATCAATATTTGCCTAAAATATAAATCTTACACGAAAAAATGAACTTATCAGAAAGTAGTTCAACTTTTAACAAAAGTGTTTCATTTTTAACAACAACAAAATTTGCTACCAACGAATACAGATTAAAAAAAAAAATTTCCAACCAAATAGTTAAATTTTCACCCAGACGGATTAGTTTTCTACCAAAAAGACGAAGTTTATATAGAATACATAAATTTTCAACCAAATACTTGAATTTTTCACTAAAAAAAGATAAAATTTCAACAAAAAATGGATTAATTAAATTTTCAGCTAAAAAAATTAATTTTCAAACAAAAAATGTAAATATTCAAGAAAAATAATGTAATTTTCAACCGAAGCCGGTTAATTTTTAATTGTACAGTTGCATTTTTACCCAAAAAATAATAAATTTCTACCAAAAAATATCAAATTTTCACAAGAAGTGAAATAATTAAATGTTCCGAAAAAAAATAATTTTCTGCTAAAAACACGAATTTTCGACAAAATACATGAATTCTTAAATTTTCTACTAAAAAAGATAAATTTTCAACAAAAAATATAAAGTTTTCAAACAAAGAGATAAATTGTTGAACTAAAATTATGAATCTTCAACCAAAAAAATTAGTTTTTAACTAAGTAGTTCAGCTTTCAATGAAGTAGTTGAATTTTCAAGCCAAAGAGACGAATGCTCAACAAAACAGTTGCATTTTCAACCTGGAAATACTAATTTTCAACAAAAAATGTAATAGCTAATATTTAAGCCACAAAAGATTTTAATTTTAAATAAAAAAACAGTTGAAAATACCAAAAAAGACGAATTTTCAACAAAATACTTGAATCTTCAACTAAAACCGATTAATTTTCAACCATACATTGCATTTTTAACAAAAAATAATAATTTTTTACCAAAAGTTACAAATTGTAATCCAAATACATATATCTTTTACCAAATAGTTTAATTTTCAACTAAGAAGATTAATCTTCTGCAAGAAAAGATCAATTTTCAATAAAATACATAAATTTTCAACCAACTAGTTGAATTTCCTACCAAAAAACACAAATTTTCAACAAATTACATCAATTTTAAACTAAATATTTTGAATAATGGATATGATGTTAGTCCAAAGTTTATTTTATTAATTTTCAGTTTATATTTTTTTCGTTTCTACAAATTTTGAACTAAATAGTTGAATTTTTTACCTACAAAATTAAAATTTTTAACCAAAAATAATTTAGTTTAATTTTTATTGAAGAGAATTAATTTTCAATAAAAAAAACGAATTTTCTACAGCTAAGGAGATAAATTTTACTCTAAAAAGATGAATTTTCAATTAATAATTGGAAAGATTTTAATTTAAAATAAAAAAAGTTGGATTTAACCGATAAATAACAATTTTCAACAAAATACTTTTATCCTCAACTAAAACTGATTAATTTTCAACCAAAAAGATGAATTTTCAACCAAGAAGATCAATTTACTGTCCAAAAATGTCAAATTTTCAACAAAATACATTAATTTTCAACCAAATAGTTAAATTTTTTACCAAATTCCAAAATATTTCAATTTTCAATATAAAACAGTTGAGTTAAACTAAAAATTACGAATTTTTGACAAAAAAGTTAAATTTACAACCCAAAATTGTACATTTTCTACAAAAATAAGAATTTTTTACAAAAACAATTAAATATTTAACACAAAAAAGACGAAGAATTAATTTTCAACTTTAAAAGATCAATTTTCTAACAAATATCTTCAACAAAAAAATGAAATTTTCAGAAAGTAGTTTAATTTTCAGCTCAGGAGTTGAATTTTTAATTTAAAAAATATGAATTTTCAATTAATAATTGGAAAGATTCTAATTTAAAATAAAAAACAGTTGGATTTAATCGATAAAGACCAATTATCAAAAAAATACTTGAACCCTCATATAAAACAGATTAATTTTCAACTGAACGATTACATTTTTAACCTAAAAATTGATTTTTTTTCCAAAAAAAGACGAATTTTCAACAAAATACATCAATTTTCAACCAAATTGTTTAATTTTCGAGCCGGAAGTACGAATTTTTGACAAAACAGTTTAATTTTGAACCCGAAAATGTGAATTTTCAACAAAAAGTTCATTTTCAGCTGAAACAGATAATTTTTTAACCAAACAGTTGCATTTTTAACCAAAAAAAGATAACATTTCTACAGAAAGAGCTACATTATCAAACCAAAAAGATGAATGTTCAACAAAATAGTTGAATTTTCAATCAAAAAATAATTTTTTATTCAAGAAGACAACAAATTTCAATCAAACTGCTGAATTATGAAGCCAAAAGGACGACTTTGCCACAAAATATTTGAATTTTCAATAAAATAATTCAATTTCGAAGCAAATAATACAATTTTCAAGATGAATTCTAAACGAAAAATTTAATAGTAGACTTTTCAACCGAGAAGAATGAACTTTGAACCAAAAGTAGTTGTATTTTCTTATTGGGTTCTACTACTTGAGTTCGTATTTATGTGGACAAATGAAAAAAAGGGAAGACTGTGTAACCTGCCATAAACAAATAGGAATTTTGATAATTTATAGACTAAAGAAAAATATTTTAAATAAACATTGAAGTTCATTTTTAATACTTGAAAAATTTTATGACACTATTTTTAAAAAATGTTCACACTATTTACACTATTTTTTATTTCTAAAGTGAGTCCGAAGCACTTGGCGAGAGAAGGCGCTTTGTAAAAAAAGGCTCTTTGTGAGAGTCTACTGTATTTTGCTGAAAATTCATCTTTCTCGACTTAAAATTAACTTTGTTGTTAAAAATTCATCTTTCTCGGGTTAACATTCATCTTATTTTGTAGAAAATTCCTCTTTTTCATTGAAAATTGATCTATTTTGTAGGAAATACAATATATTCGAAACGACTTTAATTCCCCATTTTTGTAAAAAATCTACATATTTCTCCTGTTTAATTTAGAGGTAGTAAAAGGGAGAGGCACTTGGCGAGAGAAGGTTCTTTGTGAAAAAGGTTCCTTGTGAGAGTCTACTGTATTTAGCTGAAAATTCATCTTTTTTGACTTAAAATTAACTTTTTTGTTAAAAATTCATCTTTCTCGGGTTAACATTCATCTTCTTTTGTAGAATATTTATCTTTTTGATTGAAAATTGATCTATTTTGTTGGATTCTTTATTCAAACTAATTTAATTCCCTATTTTTGTGAAAAATATCCCTATTCATCCTGTTCAATTTAGAGGTAATGGAAGGGAGAGGATCTTCGCGAGAGAAGGCGCTTTGTGAAAAAGGGTCTTTGTGAGGGTCCACTGTATTTAGCTGAAAATTCATCTTTCTCGGGTTAACATTCATCTTATTTTGTAGAAAATTTATCTTTTTGATTGAAAATTGATCTATTTTGTTGGATTCTTTATTCAAACGAATTTAATGCCCTATTTTTGTGAAAAATATTATTTATTTATTAGTTATCCTATTCATCCTGTTCAATTTAGAGTTAATGGAAGGGAGAGGCACTTGGCGAGAGAAGGCGCTTTGTGAAAAAGGCTCTTTGTGAGGGTCTACTGTATTTAGCTGAAAATTCATCTTTCTTGACTTAATATTCACTCTGTTAAAAATTCATCCTTCTCGGTTTAACATTCATCTTCTTTTGTAGAAAATTCCTCTTTTTGATTGAAAATTGATCTATTTTGTCTGAAATGCAATATATTCTTTGTTCATACGAATTTAATTCCCTGTTTTTGTGAAAAATATCCCTATTGCACCTGTTCAATTTAGAGATAGTGGAAGGGAGAGGTACTTGACGAGAGAAGGCGCTTGGTGAAAAAGGCTCTTTGTGAGAGCCTACTGTATTTGGCTGAAAATTCATCTTCCTTGACTTAAAATTAACTTCTTTGTTGAAAATTCATCTTTCTCGAGTTAACATTCATCTTTTTTTTTAGAAAATTCCTCTTTTTGATTGAAAATTGATCTACTTTGTCTGAAATGCAATATATTCTTTATTCAAACGAATTTAATTCCCTATTTTTGTGAAAAATATCCCTATTCCTCTTGTTCAATTTAGAGGTAATGAAAGGGAGAGGCACTTGGCGAGAGAAGGCGTTTTGTGAAAAAGGCTCTTTGTGAGAGTCTAATGTATTTAGCTGAAAATTCATCTTTCTTGACTTAAAATTAATTTTTTTGTCAAAAATTTATCTTTCTCGGGTTAACATTCATCTTCTTTTGTAGAAAATTTTTCTTTTTGATTGAAAATTGATCTATTTTGTTGGATGCTTTATTCAAACGAATTTATTTCCCTATTTTTGTGAAAAATATCCCTATTCCACCTGTTCAATTTAGAGATAGTGGAAGGGAGAGGCACTTGATGAGAGAAGGCGCTTGGTGAAAAAGGCTCTTTGTGAGGGCCTACTGTATTTGGCTGAAAATTCATCTTTCTTGACTTGAAATTAACTTTTTTGTTAAAGATTCATCTTTGTCGGTTTAACATTCATCTTTTTTTGTAGAAAATTCCTCTTTTTGATTGAGAATTGATCTATTTTGTTGGATTCTTTATTCAAACGAATTTAATACCCTATTTTTGTAAAAAATATCCCTATTCGTCCTCTTCAATTTAGAAGTAATGAAAGGTAGAGACACTTGGCGAGAGAAGGCGCTTTGTGAAAAAGGCTCTTTGTGAGAGTCTACTGTATTTACCTGAAAATTCATCTTTCTTTACTTAAAATTTACTTTTTTGTTAAAAATGTATCCTTCTCGGTTTAAAATTCATCTTCTTTTATAGAAAATTCCTCATTTTGATTGAAAATTGATCTATTTTGTCTGAAATGCAATATATTCTTTATTCAAACGAATTTAGTTCCCTATTTTTGTGAAAAATATCCCTATTACTCCTTTTCAATTTAGAGGTAATGGAAGGGAGAGGCACTTGGCGAGAGAAGGCTCTTTGTGAAAAAGGCTCTTTGTGAGAGTCTAATGTATTTAGCTGAAAATTCATCTTTCTCGGGTTAATATTCATCTTGTTTTGTAGAATTTTTTTTTTTTCATTGAAAATTGATCGATTTTGTAGGATTCTTTATTCAAACGAATTTAATTCCCTATTTTTGTGAAAAATATCCCTATTCCTGCTGTTCTGGGTGTATTTTTTGCTGAGAAGTCTACTCTCGGAACTAAATCAAAGAGACGGTGACAAGAAGACCAGTCAGTCGAGTGAAACGGGATCTTGCCTAGAATGTCCGTTGCAGTTGTGAGGAAAGTCAGCTGTAAAATCAAAGTGTCTCAAGGCGAACTCGTTGGATTGGTGTTGTAAGAGCAAGTCGCCTTACTGGCGCTTCATTTTAGTATCTGCATAGCAGAAGAGATCCGCGAGGGCGTGTGCAAAATTACTTTTTTGGGAAAATACGGGTTAATTAGGGTAATTACTCTGTCTCGGTGAAAAGCGGATGGAGCTCTATTCTTAAGATCTCAAGGGAATTATTCTCACTCGGAAAATGAGGTCAGAAAAAGATGGCTTGTTCTAAACTAACTCATGTTTCTCACTAAATAACGATTCAATTCCGAATTCCACCTGAAATTCACACACATTCTTGCATATTTTAATTTTAGATATATTATAATCGACGGCATCGTGAGAGGTCGCAGAAAAGAATTTCATCAGATGTTTGTAGTCACTTTTCTCAGCGATGACACTATTTTTTCACTATTTCGAAAAAAATGACACTAAAGACAATCATTTTAGTAGTAGTTGAAATTTCAAGAAAGTAGTTGAATTTTCAATGAAAAAAGATGATTTCTCTATAAAAAATGTAATAGTTTATATTTTAGCCAAGAAAATATTTTCACGTTAAGTCAAAAACTGTTAATTATTAATTTTCTACAAAAAAGAGAGAAATTGTCAACAACAAAAATATATTTTTATTACCATTTTTTACAGAACAGTTTAATTTTGTAAAAAGTTGTTGAATTTTAAAGCCAAAAAGACGAGTTTTCTACGAAACCGTTTCATTTTCATCCCGAAAATATGAATTTTCAACAAAAAGTTAATTTTCAAACTAATCAGTTGAATTTCCAACAAACTAGTTCAATTTTCAGTTAACATTTTTTATTGAATAGTTGATTTTTCTACCAAGAATATTTATTTTCCACCAGAAAAGACGAATTTTCAACAAAATAAATAAATTTTTTACCGAATAGTTGCATTTTCAACCAAAAAGATTAATTTTCTATTTAAAGAAGCGAATTTTTAACAAATTACATACATTTGCAATTAAATCATTTAAACAATTTTCAATTAAGGAAACTCATTTTTTACAAAACAGTTTAATTTTGTACCAAATTGTTCAATTTTAAAGCCAAAAAGACGAATTTTCTACGAAAAAGTTTAATTTTCAACAAAAAGTTAATTTTCTAAGCAATCAGTTCAATTTCCAACGAACTAGATCAATTTTCAATATAAAAACGATCATTTTTTGCACACCAAAAAAAATTTCAATTAAAATTTTGAATCTTCAACGAAAAATATGAACTTTTAAGAAAGCAGTTCAACTTTCAACCAGTTAGTTGAATTTTCAACATAAAAAAATATAACTTCAACAAAATATGTAATAGTTAATATTTCAACCAAAAAATTATGATTTCAAATTTAAAAAAATGTCATTCAAAAACAAACAACAAAAACGAATTTTCAACAAAATACTTGCAGTCTCATTTATACCGATTAAATTTCAATCAACAATTGCATTTTTAATCAAACAAATTAATTTTTCACACAAGAAAATGAATTTTCAACAAAATATATAAATTTCCAACGAAATTGTTGAATTTTTGAGCCAAAAATATAAATTTTCTGCAAAATAGTTGAATTTTCAACAAAAAAGTTATTTTTCAACAAACAGATTAATTTTTAAGCAGTTTTATTTTTAGCCAAAAAAGGTGAAATTCTTGCAGAAAGAGATTATTTTTCAAACCAAAAAGATGAAAGATTAACAAAATAGTTGAATTTTCACCCAAAAAATCATTTTTTAGTTAAAAGAGAAAAAAATTTAATCAACTTGTTGAATTTTCAAGCCAAAAAGAGACATTTTTAACCAAATAATTAAATTTTGAAACAAATAATAAAATCTTTAACCAAAAAAGTTAGATTATTGACCAAAAATTCAATAGTAAACATTTCAACCGAAAAGAACGAACATTCAATCAAAAATTATTAAATTTTCTTGCTATTGTCTTTGCTATTAATTCAGTTCGCACTTGAGTGGAAAAAAAAAGAGAATAATATTTTAAATAAACATGGAAGTTCATGTTTAATTTTTAAAATATTAAATTAGGAAGATTGGAATTTTTCTTAAAAAATAAAGTTAATTTTCCTTTTTGACACTGTTTTTTCAAAAAATTTCAAAAGATTCTGGGAAATTTGGGAACATTCCAAATTTTACAGAAAATGTGATAAATAAGAGAATATTTAAAGAGTGGTAGAACAGATCTAGATGAAAAAATCGGAGTTTTTCAGAGGAACGAAAAAACATTCTATAAAATCGATGTTCGCAATCTCAAAGTAACACTGATCACAAATTAGAACAGGCTTGGCTGCGGATTGCGACAAAAATGTAATCTTCAGTTTGAATAAAAAATAAAAACGTACTTTGGAGATATATGGATGTGTCAATTCACAATATCAAAGTAACACTGATCACAAATTAGAACAGGCTTGGATGCGGATTGCGACAAAAATGTAATCTTCAGTTTGAATAAAAAATAAAAATGTACTCTGAAGATATATAGATGTGTCAATTCACAATATCAAAGTAACACTGATCACCAATTAGAACAGGCTTGGATGCGGATGGCGACAAAAATGTAATCTTCAGTTTGAATAAAAAATAAAAACGTACTCCGGAGATATATAGATGTGTCAATTCACAATCTCAAAGTAACACTGATCACAAATTAGAACAGGCTTGGCTGCGGATTGCAACAAAAATGTAATCTTCAGTTTGAATAAAAAATAAAAACGTAGTTTGGAGATTTATAGATGTGTCAATTCACAATCGCAATATAACAATTATCACAGATTGGTACAGGCTTGGCTGCGGATTGCGATAAAAATTGCAATTTCACAGGTTTTGAAAATCGGTTTTCGGTAGCGATTGACATTCGAATTATCAATTTTTCGCAAAAGTAAAAGCTTGTTCCGATATGGGGACGCTAAATAAGATTTTGTTTTTAATTTTTAAAATGTAAATTAACATTTTTTTGATTATTATATTAAAAAATGAGAATTTGAACAAATATTTTTATCCCTTGCATTTAATATATTTAGTAACTTTTCATTAAAAGAAAGTAAATTATTGATATTTTTCACTCACGTTTTATAATGAACATGATACTCAAATCCTCATAACTGTTTCCGCGACAAGCTTTCTAACTGTAACGAATCTAATTTGCATGTAAATAGCACCAATGCGATTTAATCAAGTCGATATAAAAATTTATGAAGAAATTGATATTCCTAGTTTAATCTCACGCAAAATTGATTGTTCCCAGTGATTATTATGCAATTGATAAAGAGCTACTGCACACAAGTTTGCTACCTATATTTGTAAAAGTATTTTTGTGTTACTGTGTTTAACTATTTGGTTGAAAATTCTTTTTTTTTTAATGAAATTAAATTTGTTAACTGAAAATTTAACTTTTATTTGTTGCTAAAAAATGGATCGTTTTTAGTTTTAAAAGTTTTTATTTGTTGAACCTGGTTTTTAAATTTTTTATTCAGAATTCATATCTTTTGGTTGAAAATTTAACTTTTTTTTTCCTTTTTTGAAAATTAATTCTTTTTAATTGCAAGCTCTGCTATTATATTTTTTGTTCAGAATTAATCTTTTTTGGTTAAAAATTGTACTATTTTTTTGAAAATTCTACTATTTCGTTGAAAATTGTTCTTTTTTTGGTCGTAAATTTAACAGTTTTGTTGAGCATTCGTGAATCTTCATTCGTAAAAGTATATTTATATTACTGTGTTTAACTTTTTCTTTATTTTTGAATTTAATTTTTTAATTAAGTTTTTTAACTGAAAATTTAACCTTTATTTTTAGCTGAAAAATGGATCGTTTTTAGTTCTAAAAGTTTTTATTTGTCAAAAGTGTTTTTAAAATTTTGAATTGAATTTGTAATTTGTAAAATAATAATTAATATTATTAATTAATTAATAATAACAATATGATTATTTAATTATACATATTGACATATTGACATATATTATAAGGGATTGAAAAAAGACTGAAAAGTATTATTAAAATTAAATTTCATTATAAAAAATTATATAAAATTTTCATTTTTATAATTTGCAAATAAATAACATAACAACAAAATTAATTTCTTCCCTCTACATCGACTATATTTCTTATTCAGAATTAATGCAAAAATTCATTTTTTTTTATTGAAGATTCATCATTTTAATTGAAAATTCATATCTTGGTAGAAAAATGAGGTATTTTGTTGAAAATTCGATTTTTCTTTGGTTAAAAATTAATTTTTTTACTAAAAATTTAACTATTCCCATTGAATATTCAATCATTTTAGTAAAAAATTTATCTCTGCATATAATTTTTTGAACTAAAAATCTAACTATTCTATTTTTTGTTGAAAATTCATGTATCTTTTGAAAAATCGCCTTTTTTGATAGAAAATTGATCTTTTTCTTCGATAATATTTATAATTTTAGTGGAAAATTCATCTTTTTGGTTGAACTTTCGTTTTTTTTTTTGTGGAAAATTCATGTTTTTCACTGATTTTTTTTTGGTTCAAAATTTCACTATTTGTTTAAGAATTCATGTATTTTGTTGAAAAATATTTTTTGGTAGAAACTAATCTTCTTTGTTGAAAATTAATCATCTTGTTTGAAAATTAATCTTTTTTGATTGAAAATTAAAATTTTTTCGGTTGATATATCAACTACTACATTTTTTATTCAGAATTAACCTTTTTTGGAATGAAAATTTAGTAACTTGGTTGAAAGTTAAACTCTTTTGCTAAAAATTAATTTTTTTGGTTGAAAATTCATCATTTTAATAAAAAATTCATATGTTTGGTTGAAAAATTAGCTATTTTGTGAAAAATTCGATTTTTCTTTGGCTAAAAGATAATTTTTTTAATGAAAATTCAACTATTCCTGTTGAATATTCCGTCATTTTAATAAAAAATGTACCTCTTTGGTTGCACATTAATTTTTTAAACTAAAAATTAAACTGTTCTATTTTTAGTTGAAAATTGATCATAGTCAGTTCAAAATTCAACTATTTGGTTGATTCATCTTTTTTAGTTGAAGATTCATGTATCTTTTGAAAAATCATTGTTTTTTTTCGTATAGAAAATGAATCTTTTTCTTGGATAATATTCATAATTTTAGTTGAAAATTCATCTTTTTGGCTGAACTTTTGTTTTGGTGGAAAATTAATGTTTTTCACCGATATTTTTCGGTTCAAAATTTTACTATTTGTTTAAAAATTCATGTATTTTGTTGAAAAATATTCTTTCTCGGTAGAAACTAATCTTCTTTGTTGAAAATTAATCATCTTGTTTGAAAATGAATCTTTTTTTGTTTGAAAATTCAAATATTCCAGTTAAATATCCATCATTTTAGTTGAAAATTCACTTTTTTTTATGAAAATAAAACTACTTGGATGAAAGATACACTTTTTTAAATCCATCTTTTCGGGGTAAAATGCAACTATTCAAGTTGAAGATTCATGATTTTAGTGTAAAATTCATCAGTTTGTTTGAAAATTCAACTATATTTTTGGTGAAAATTAGCTTTTTTGTTTGTTGAAAATTAGTTTTTTTTTGTTGAAAATTATTATTTTTTCAAGCTGTAAATGTAGCTATTCCAAATGAATATTCCATCATTTTAGTTGAAAAGTCGTTTCTTTGTTTGAACATTAATTTTTTTAACTTAAAAAAAAACTATTGAATATGAACTATTCAATTTTTGGTTGACAATTTATTTTCTTTAGTTGATAATTCATGTATTTTGTTGAAAGTTCATATTTTTTGGTAGAAATTAATTTTTGGGGTTGAAAATTCATCTTTTTGGTTTAAAATTTAACATTTTGGTTAAAGATTCGTCAGTGGTTGATCGTTAAACTCTTTGGTTAAAAATTCATCTTTTAGGTTTAAAATTCCTCTATTCCAGTCTAAGATTCATCATTTTAGTTGGAAATTTGTTTCGTCTTTTTGGTATGAACATTAATTTTTTAAACTGAAAATTTATCTATTCCATTTTGGGTTGAAAACTGATATTTTTAGTTCAATATTCAACTACCAGGTGCAGAATTAATGTATTTTGTTGAAAAATCGTCTTTTCAGTCGAAAATTAATCTTTTGGTTCGAAAATTGAACATTTTGATTAAAAATTCATCTATCTTGTGAAAAATGCAATATTTTTGCTAAAAAAGTTAGGAATGTGAAAAAAAGTTGAGATTGCTCGAAAAACCGTAGAATTGTCAGGGATTTTTCTCCAAGGATTTGAGTAGACACCCTGGTAATGTCTATCGATGAATAAAAAGGATTTTTCTTTCCGTGATGGCGCGCATTCTTGCCGTTTTTTTTTTGTTTTTTTTTTCGGCAGTGACCGAGTTTTTTATCTTCTGAGCGAGCCTTTCTTTTATTCCGTCTGTGTATCTATATCATGTCTACAAGGTGGTCCTTAAATTCGCTATCTAAATTTTTCTACATCGATGAACTCTGGATGGAGAGAAAGCGAGTGCTGAGAAACAATGAAAAGGTGTAACGAAGCGCTATGATTCGGACATGGAGAAAACAATGTGGAGAAGGAGGGATCGTGAAATGATGAAAATGGGGTGAATTTGAATTTGTAATTTCTCTAATGTGAAATTGCGAAGCGTGCTTGAAAGGGGATTTAGGAATTGCTAAATGCAAATTACGCTAAATGATTCTCCGCTTTATTTTCTCAAGTACTTCAATTTTTAGTAAAAATAATCATCTTTTAGAGAGCTTTTTTATATATTAAATTATAACTAGAAATACAAGAAAAATAGGATGATTTTTCACCCAAAATTTTAGTCAAATAAAAAGGTGCTTACTCATGGAGACAAAATGAAAAGGTGCTCACTCGTGGAGACCAAATGAAAAGGTGCTACAGACTTGAGATCGTTGATGTTTCCCATACAATTTATATGGGATTTTGCAGCCTTGAGAATTCGCCAAGCGAGTTAACATGTTTTCATTTTGTCTCTACGAGTTAGGACCTTTTCATTTGGTCTCTCCGAGATGGAAGCTTTTCGTTTAGTTTTGTCGATCTGCTTATTGACATCTCTGTATCGGTGATAAAGCAGCAATCATGTTTCAACGTTGAGCTTACTGCAAATCGAAGGATATTGTCAGGCATTTTAATCTTTAAAATAAAGTCAAAATCCAAGAATGTTAATTCGTTTTTTATCAAATAATGTTTTTTCTGGAAAATCGGGAAAAGGGATTTCCGAAACTGGAATGTCCAAGCAAAAAAGGAGGAATGCACAATGCACTACCATTGTTTTTGGAAAAAGAGTAACGGATCCATAGGTGCATTCTTATCTCGACGTGTTCAAATGACAAGGTTCCATCTCGGAGAAACCAAATGAAAAGGTGCTAACTCGTGGAGACCAAATGAAAAGGTGCTACAGAGTTAAAGACGCTGATGTTCGCAGCATAATCTGTATATTGACATCTCTTTATCGGTAATAAAGCAGCAATCATGTTTCAACGTTGAGTTCACTGAAAATCGAGGGATATTATTAAATATTCCAATCCTTGAATCAAAGTCGAAATCAAAGAATGATAATCGTTTTTATATCAAATAATGATGTTTTTTTTTCTGGAAAAGCGGGTTAAGGGATTTCTGAAACCAGAATGTCCAAGCAAAAAAGAAGGAATGCGCAACCATTGTTTTTGGAAAAAGAGTAACGGATCCATAGGTGCATTCTTATCTCAATGTGTCCGAATGAGAAAGTTCCATCTCGGAGAAACCAAATGAAAAGGTGCTAACTCGTAGAGACCAAATGAAAAGGTGCTACAGAGTTAAGGACGCTGATGTTGCCAACACAATTTGCATATTAACATGTCTCTATCTGTAAAAAAACAGCAAGCAAGTTTCAATTTTGAGTTATCAGCAAATCGAAGGATATTATTAAATATTCCAATCCTTGAATCAAAGTCGAAATCAAAGAATGATCATCGTTTTTATATCAAATAATGTTTTTGTTTTTTCTGGAAAAGCGGGTTAAGGGATTTCTGAAACCAGAATGTCCAAGCAAAAAAGAAGGAATGCACAACCATTGTTCTTGGAAAAAGAGAACGGATCCATAGGTGCATTCTTATCTCGATGTGTCCGAATGACAAAGTTCCATCTCGGAGAAACCAAATGAAAAGGTGCTAACTGGTGGAGACCAAATGAAAAGGTGCTACAGAGTTAAGGACGCTGATGTTCCCAACACAATTTGCATATTAACATGTCTCTATCTGTAAAAAAACAGCAAGCAAGTTTCAATTTTCAGTTATCAGCAAATCGAAGGATATTATTAAATATTCCAATCCTTGAATCAAAGTCGAAATCAAAGAATGATCATCGT
>JAABKJ010002839.1:0-27067 GCA_011634705.1 Andricus grossulariae
GGGAAGAGCGGTACTCTCACCTCCTTGCGATCGAACATAAACTGATCATCCCACGTCCTCTCGGACTCTCTCCAGCCTCGCACGGAGCGGCCCGTGGCGGAGGGGGACAGCTTCGAGCCCGCCGATTGGCTACGATCTCGCAACGGAGTCGTAACCGAGCGGTGGGGATCGTGAGCCAGGCCCCGCGGCCACGCGCTTCCGCGCGTCGACTCTATTCTAAGTTAAATTTAATATATTTAAAGAAATGCTTAATTGTAAATTAAAAATACTAATTATTAACCTAAAATTATCAAAATTTGTACAGGTTCTTATGTCTATCCTAACTTCAATCTCCCGAAGGAATTTTGAAGCTAGGGCGAATAGAACGGTAGTTCGGTCTATATGTTAATTAATTATTATTAATTAACTAAAGAATAGTTTTGGTATTGTTTAAAAATATTGATGTTTATAGAGAGACCGATCTACCGTTATATTCCAATTAATATTTCATATATTTAAAGGAGATTACTACACTACTTAAAATTGAATATCCTAATTAATTTAAAATAACTTTATTTTTGATTGATGTACGTGTAGACATGAATCATGTGTACACGTACATCAATCGTACGTTTATTAGTTTCTATGGGGCCTGAGAGGAGTTTGTTTAAAAAAAATAGGACTTGTTATTGTAAAAATATTTGGGGGTCTATAAATTATTTTAATTTTAGCTCATGTTTTATCCCTGAAAGGAATGGGGTTAATTTCCCTGATTCGACCGGTAATGTTTATTTTATTTGGTAAACAATTCCCAATTTATTTACTTAGAAATTGTTAACCAAATACTCGGTTGAGTTCCCCTGCAATACGACCCGTGCGCCAGAAAAGGAAGGATAGAGAGAGTGAGAGAGAGAGGAATAGTTGGAAGGTAAGCGCGCGTGGGTTGAGAGGCTGGCACGGGCGTACGTGACTTGGCTTGTTGTTCAAGTTTTCGTAAACACGGCCCGGAGCACGTGTTTACAGGCTGTCGCCACTTTACCGGGGAAATTTGCCGGCTATTACCGGCCCATCAAGGACAATAACGGGACTCTAACAAAAGGAGGGTAGGCAAACTCGTCGTTTCGAAGCTCGGGAATCAGCGATTTGTCTCGTAGGGTCTTCACTCAAGTTTTCCTATAGAAAACTTGAGTGAAAGATCACGTAGACCAAGTGCTTGATTTCCGAGGTTCTCAATTTGTATGTTTGACATACAACAGAATTCCTTGAAGAAGACGAAGAGAAAACACCTGGACTCGAAAACGGTATTTTTCGTCAATTATTGATGCAGGGAGTTCTTCTAGATTAAACTTTTCTGTAAAAGTTGTTCAAAAGTCTCCTGAACATTAGCTTAATTTTCAGGATCGAGCTGAAGAATTTAAGGACTTGTGCAAATAACGCTAGACATTAGACCAAGGCAATTCTGCAAATTCTGTTCGCGAAATGATCACAATTGAACATACAGGCTATACATTCTAAAAACTGTCATTCCATTTTAATTGAGCATCATTTTTTCAGCTTCCTCCATTATAATACCAAATCTTTTTGTTTTGAAGCCATCGTTTGTTCTATTTTACTTTACGTCAGGATATCTCGAAAATTCAATACCATCTTTTGTGTCGGATCTGTAGTAGCATCAGCAACTTCATTGGATGTTCATCGCGCACTTATTTGAAATGATTAAGTATGGAAATCAATTTTTTGCATTATATAATGATTATAGAGTATAAAGAATATTATGAATCTTTCTCTAAAAAGTAGGTGTGACACGAAAATATTGAAAGCATTATTGCCGCTTTTTCTTAATGTCAATTGCGTAATTTGAAAAACTCGAAGGAAGGAATCTTGCCAAGTTCACAGATATAATGAAGAATCATGTTTCAGTAAATAAAGATTTAATTATCTAAAATATTAATATTACGCTTTCAGTAAGAATTATTAAGTTTCATCCAAAAAAGAAAAAAAAACTGTTAAATTGAACTTAAAAATACAAATTTTCAACAGAAGAATTACATTTTCAACCAAGGTAGATCTTTCGATCAATAAAGAAGACAAATCTCATCCAAAATGTTGAGTTTTTAAGTTATACAGACGAATTTCTCCGAAAAAATTTGAATTTACAACTAGAAAATATGCATTTTTGACAAAAATAATTGAATTTTCGACATAAAAAAAAAATTTCAACAATATAAGTGAATTTTCACATGAGCAATATCAACTTTCTAGCATAAATGAAATAGGTACATTCTTTTTTAAAAAATTCATTGGCAACAGAAAAAAAACGAATTTTCAACCAAATTTGTCAAACTTTCAGCCAAAGAAATGAACTTTTAACTAAAATGCTGCATCTTCAACCAAAAAGATAAAATGTCTATAAACAGAAAATTCGCCGAAAAATTGAACAGTTAAATTTTTTAAATAGAATAGTTTAATTTTAAGTTGAAGAAATGAGTTTTCAAGCAAATGAAATCAATTTCCAACGAAATAGTTAAATTTTTAAACAAACAGGTAAATTTCCTACCAAAGAGATTAAATGTCGACAAAAAGGATTTTGGACGAAAAATGGCATAGTTACAATAAAAAAAAATCAATTTTCTATTTAAAAAAAGAAAAACTAATTTTCTATCACGAAAGAATTATTTTCAACAGAATACATGAATTTTTAACTAAATATTTTAATTTTTAATGGTATTTCCAACCAAAAATGTTAATTATCTACCAAAAGAAGACAAATTTTCAACGAAATAGATGAATTTTCAATTAAAAAAGATCCATTTTCAACAAAAAAATAGAATAGATTAATTTTTAGTCATAGGAATAAGTTTTTATACAATGAAAATTAGTTTACAGCGAAATAATAATTGAATTTTTAACCAAACAAATGAATTTTCGACCAAAGAAATTAAATTTCTACCAGAAAAATTTTCGACCAAAAATTAAGTTAAATTTTTAGTTGAAAAAAATTGATTTTCAATTAAAACACTCATTTGCAACCAAAGAAAAATAAATTGTTATAAAAACATAATTCTTTTTCAAAAAAGTATAATCCTTAACAAAATACATGAATTTTCAACCAAATATTTTAATTCATACTGGAATTTTCATCACTGATAGTTGAATTTTTAACCAAAAAGGTGAACTAGTCACCAAGAAGATTAATATTCTACCACAAAAGACAAAGTTTCAACAAAATACAGACATTTACAAACAAATAATCGAATTTTCAACTAAAGAAGATTAATATTCGAACAAACATGACACATTTGAACTTTTAGTTAAGAAATCAATTTTCAGTTGAAAAAACAATAATTTGTAACAGACAAAATTAATTTTATACCAAAAAGCATAATTTCTAATTAAGTACAAGAATTTCCAATCAAATAGTTAAATTTTCAACTGAAGGAAATAATTTTGCAACCAAACATGGAATACACCAAATTATCGGTTTTAGTTTCGCGTCCGAAGGGACTGAAACCTAGAGTTTGGCGCGATTGAATTTGCAGTTAAAAAATAATTTTAAAAAATATCAACAAATGTTTACATTTGTAAAAAAAGGTATTCCTTTCTTTAAATTTAAAAGCAATCATTTATTTATAAAAGGTGAAATGAAATTATTTATTTTTTTTTACCCTAAAGTACCGTCAAGCATGATTTTTTTTTAATTCAAACGCCTAATTAATAAATAACAGTTGAACTTCTATAAATTTACAGGCAATTTTAAGTTAGAAATCTTGAGAATTGAAAGATTTTTTTTTTAAAAAGAACAATTTTCAAATTAGAAGTAAAATTATTTGAATATTAAGTACTTACAAATTTATAATTCTTCAATTGGTATTCATGAATCAAAAATTGTTTTGAAATCCTTAAACAGCTTCAAAACTTTATTTCAAAATGTTTAAATCTTTGAAATGATACTTTTTTTACTGTGTAATATAACGACAATTTCACTATCGCTACAACCTTCAGTTCTAAGTCTAAAATTCTAAGTTAAATTTATTCTTCATTTAGGGTGAGCATCAGATCCATATGGATCATTTACAAATATAACCAAAAAGAATTTCGAAAATAATTTTAAAGGAAAAAATGGGAATTTAAAATAAATTTTAAATTAGTGAACCCGGAATCAAATTTTTCGCTAGCTCAGCCTAACTTTGGAAAAGGGTGGACGGGCTAGTTCTTATAAGCCGGAATGAGAATTAAGTTAATTTAATATAATATTAGAAATAAATGAACGATTCTAGGATTATACAATAATCAATTCATTCGGAAAAAATAATTTCCAGTTACAAATTTTGTTAATAGAACAATAATTGAAGGGATGAAGCAATTGATTCAAGGGGAAGATAAATTTTATATAAAATGGAGGAATTGACTATTTTTCTGAAAGGAAATACGATCTTTTGTCAAGTTTTCCAAGATCATATATAAATTCGAACAAAATAGGTTCATCAGCAAAAGCTCAATTTTGTGTGACTAATTAAACAAACTAAAACTCACAAAAAAAAGGAACAGGGTATACACAAAATTGAAGTAAAAATCTTCCTTTCTGATCTTGATGAAACGAACCATACCATACACTTGAAAACACTCGAAAATTATCCTAATCGAAAAAAAGTGATGTTGCTCCGCAAGCTGCTTGACGAAATATGACGGTTTTATTCCCGCATTGTTTTCTTCTTTGGAAACTGGCTTGATCCTGATTGGTTGAAACGGGGCGTTCTGATTGGTGTTACTAGGGAATGTGGAAACAGCAGAAAATGACTCTCAGGAATGTGACTAGAAGTACATTAAGAGCAGCTGTTTCCAAACAAAATATTCTCTTCTGAATTTTATAATCAAAATCAATCAATTTCGTCCATAAGATGTTGAATTATTGTCCAAGACATCCTCTTCGAATTATCTGAACAACCAAGCCGGCTACAAGGACTTTATAGAACCATCCAATTTTAAGTCCCTAGTACCGTGAACGTTGACATTGATGATCTCGGCCTGAGCTAAGGAGGTCCCACTCGCATTGCGGGGGATCGAAAATTAAACTTCTCAAAATGTGAACTTTTAAATTCCACTCCAAGGTGGATAAGTTGAAGGGGGTGTCAAAAATAATCAGCAGTAATAATGCCAAGAGCATTCCAAAAATATTCAATATGTTTCGAAGTACGACTAGAAGGATAGAGTATTTCCGCTTGTGACGTCATTTAAAAATGGCCGAATGCTTCAGGGAAACATTGCATTGTATACATTGCGTCGCGTGTATTATCTTAGTTGAAGAATTGTGTTTATCGGCAAATGGAACATGTCTAGTAAATACTTTTTGAGTTTATGTGGCAAAGTGAAGGTCCGTTATTGTAATAAACTAAGTCCAATTGACAATTGAGATCCCTACGCTCTGAAAAGTGAGGAATTTTCCACAAGCATTACTGATGGACCTGTAGTGAGTGAGATCAATCTTTTATCGTATTTTACGATAATCCATAGTTATTGCACTTATAAACAATTAAAAGCTTATGAAATTTCAGAGGCTTTTAAGTTTCATCAAGCCGGATTTGTTGAAAAAGTGAAGTGTAAGAAGGTGGATTACAACTTTCTAGTGCGTAGTGAGGTTAGTATTGCCACGTTCATTTTTGATCAACTTCATAGATTCTTATATCACAATATTCATATTGAAGTATATTTTGTTTTGTAATGTGTCACTAAATTTTGTATTTATTTATTAAAAACTGTTACTTAAAAAACAGCATACACTTTTGAACATATTGCCAGATGCTTCAAATTTGATGTTAGGAAATGTTCATTGTAATAAAAAAATCTCCTTGACTCTTTCTAATAAATCTAGACAACATTTCATTAATTCTATAAGAATTTTCAACTTGCAGCAGTGCATATATTTTTAATTTTGCAAATATTTTCTACATTTATCAGACAAAGTCAAAATCAAATTTAAATCATCGGTAAATTTGTTCAAAATTGTATACTACCTTCCAAATAAGTTTCAATATTGAATAAATAAAAAATTCATCGACACATCACTAAACAAGATGTACTTTGATATAAATGTTTCGATATAAGAATGCATGCAGTTAATGAAAAATGAACATGCTGATACTAACCTCACAATGCACTTGAAAATTTCATCTACCTTCTTGCACACCGCATTTTAAACGAATCCGGCTCCATGAGTCTTAAAAGCCTCCGAGATTTTATAAGCTTCTAATTGTTTGTAAGTGTAATAACTATGGATCATCATAAAATACGATACAAAATCGAACTCACTACGGGTACATCACTAATACTAGTGGAAAATTCCTCACTTTTCAGAGTGTAGGGATCTAAATTGTCAATTGCACTTAGTTTATTACAATGAGGACCTGCACTTCACCAGATAAAATCAAAAAGTATTTACTAGACATTCTTCATTTGCCGACAAACACTGTTCTTTAACTAAGATAATACACACGACGCAATGTATACAATGCAATGTTTTCCCTGAAGTATTCGGCCATTTGGAAATTGTATAACTTTATGGAAATACTCTATAGGAACAGGTTGGTACGCAGCAGTAGGTTAAGCGGGAAATTTGAAAGGATTTAAGTAACTCCAATCGACAAAAGGGGTCCCAAATGCTTTTTGAAGTTTCTCGTTAGGTCAGGATGTACGAGGATTCTTCAGGATAGTCGGATTACACGGTAAATAGATAAATGAAGAAGGAAAAAGAGGCAAAATCAATTCTTAATAATAAAGGAACTAAATTAAATTGAAATGGATTAAATCAACTATAATTAAATTATGGAAATACTGATGATTAATTGCTTGTCACTTGCAATAACATTGCAACATCACAGTAATGAACGCGCCCCAACTACTTTGCAGCAGTAGATAATGCTCTCCATTCAACACATAAAATCATTTCGAATCAAAGCTTTAAAAAAAAAAACGTTAAAAAAATGCTATGGTTGATCCTGCTCAAGATCGATGAATCGTGTGGTACACTTTGCTTTGATACCTTTGACCAGCTAAATCGAATAACAGCATGGCGGTTTCTGATTTTTGTCACTGGGTCAGCAAAGCAAATTCCTTCCAGTTTACTGGGCCAGGAGTGTTTCGTGCTGACACTTATCGGTTATCTCAGCGGAATAGCCATGTCGGCCATAAAAGCCGAGGGTGTGTAATAAAACTGTGGTAGTCCATAGGTCCATACTATTGGGTCATTCCTCCTCAGTAAACTGAAGTCGATTGAGGTGTAGGTATCACATCACGTACGACGTACGACGTACGTAGAATGCAGTTGTTTGCGGTTGACATAACATTTTTATTTAATACCAACCTTGCGGATATTCGACCTCCTTGGTGCTCCTTGGCGCTCCTGGGCAGTCCTTGGTCACGGCGACATACGAGTGCCATGTGCATTGCAGCGCACGTTTTCAGCCCCCAGATATGTATGTCATATGTCACGTTTACGTGTTCTGCGTAAACCCACAATGTACGTGCTCTGCCCTTTTCCTAAGGTCACCTAAGAGGAATGAATCTAAAGCTCCTTCCCGATAAAATTCCTTATTCAATTTTACAAAAATATTAGAAGAAATTCTCTTATTTTTGCTTGTTAAAGATTTGTAAAGCTTTTAAATGTTTAAGGTGGAGTGAACAACAAACTTTTTGTGAATGAATATATTCGATAACATGGTGTGGTGAAGAGACTATTCATCCATGATAGGGGTCGGTACGGGCTACTTTTAAGTAACTTAGTTATTTTTTTGATCCGCGGTTACTAAGAAGTTACTTATTTTATGAAAAGGTTACTTTTGGTTACGTTTTTTGTCAGCAATGACGGAATGTTGATTCATTAATCATATTATTTGAAAACTGGTGAAAAATGTCAAAACTCCAAATTTTCCAGTAAATTTGGAACTTTAAAGCTGGGAGAATTAGAGAATAATGATAAAATAATAATTAGTTCATATGTGAAATGTATAAAAAGGGCTATCAATTGAATTATTATGAATCTTGATAAAAATTACAATTTAGCTGAAATGGCCAGAATTTATCTTCTTTGGTGGAAATTTACTTAAAAATTGAACAATTTTTCATAAAACTATATTTCTTGTTGAAGATTCATCATTGCAGCTGAGAATTCGTCTTTTTTAGTATAAAATCAATCTTCTTGATTGAAAATCATATATTTGTTTGAAAATACAACATTTTGGTTGAAAATTCATCTTTTTGGTTAGAAATGTAATTATTTTGTTGAAAATTCGTCTTTTTCGGTTGAAGATTCTCCTGTTTTCGTAGAAAATTCTACTTTTTGGTTGAAATTTAACTGTTCTGTCAAAAATCCATATTCACTGGTTGAAAATTCAATTATTTTGTAAAAATTGGTCTTTTTAGCTTAAAAACTCAACACATTGGTTGAAAAATAATCTATTTTATTGAAAACTCGTCGCTTTTGAATGAATAAAATTCTACCGTTTTTGATATCAAATTAAAATGTTCTTTGGTTATTATATAAACATTCATAATTTTAGTGGAAAATTTGCCTTTTTTCGTAAGATATCTTTCTTTTTTCTTACTTTGTTGCCACATTATTGTTACTTTTCAGTTACTTTTTTAAGAGAAGTATGATTACTATTTTACTATTTTTTAAGCTTGAATAGCACTGATTCCTTATTTGTAAAAGTTTCTTTCTATTACTGTATTTAGCTATTTTGTGCAATATTCGTTTTCTTTTTAGTTTGAAATTAAGTTTTTCTACTGAAAATTTTAGTTGAAAATTGGTATTTTCTGGTGGAAATGAATCTACTTGGTTGAAAATTCATCTTTTTGGTTGAAAATTCAATTATTTTAGTTGAAAATTCATCATTCTAGTTTAAAATTCATATTTTTGGTTGAAAATTTAACTATTCACATTGTAGATCACTTTGTTTTGAAGTTTAGCTATTTTTCATTGAATATTTGTTGTTTTTTTTTGTCGAAAATTTTTTTACTAAAAATGTAACTATACCAAATAAATAGTCCCATCATTTTAGTTCGAAATTTATCTTTTCAGTGGAAAATAATTTTTTAAACTGTAAATTTATCTCTTCATTGTTTAGAGTTGACAATTTATCTTTTTTAGTTGAAAATTCATGTATTTAGTGAAAAAATCGTGTTTTTTGGTAGAAATGAATCTTCTTGACTGAAAATTCATCTTTTTGGATGAAAATTCGATTATCCTAATTAGAAATTTATCATTTTTGTTGAAAATTTATCTTTTTGGTTGAAAATTTAACTATTCACATTGAAGATCAGTTGGTTTGAAAGTGTAACTATTTTTTTTTCTGGAAATTTTTGTGTACTGAAAATGTAACTATTTCAACTAAATAGTCCATCATTTTAGGTGAAAGCTTATTCCTTAATTGTATATTGATTTCTTTCATTGAAAACTTAACTATTCCATGTTTAGAATTGACAATTTATCTTTCTAGTTGAAAATTCATGTATTTAGTTCCAAAATCGTTGTTTTTGGCACAGAATTCAATTATTCTGGTTAGAAATTCATCATTTTACTTAAAAAATCATCTTTCTTGTTTCAAATTCAATTATTCCTGTTGATGATTAATAATTTTATTTGAAAATTCGTCAATTGAGTTAAAAAATATATTCTTTCACCTGAAAATTTGGCCATCTAATTTTTGGTTGAAAATTCATCTTTTTAGTTCAAAATTTCCAGTTTTCAGTTTAGTTTATTCCTATTTATTCAGTTGCTAGTTAGTTAGTTTATTTCTAGTTTTTATTTTTAAATTTAAAATCACGCTTTTGTTTTAAAATACGAAATTTTATTGGAAAATTCATCTTTGTGGTTAGAAATGTACTTATTTTTGTTGAAAATTCGTCTTTTTTGGTTAAAAATTCCTTTGCTTTCGTAGGAAATTAAACTGTTTGGTTGAAAGATAACTTTTTTGTCAAAAATTTATCTTTACTGGTTGAAAATTCAACTGTTTTGTAAAAATTAGACTTTTTGGCTCAAAACCTCAACAATTTGGTTGAAAAATAACCTATTTTGTTGAAAAATCGTCTCTATTGAATGAATTCTACTGTTTTCATGTAATAGTTAATATTTCAACAAAAAATATTTTATTTATAAATTAAAAACTGTCCAATTTAACCAAAAATTAATTTTCGTCAAAAAATAAAACGAATTTTCATGAAAATGGGTAAAGATTCAATCAAAGATATGAATTGAAAAAAAAACATTTTTAACAAAGTGGTTCAACTTTCAGTCAAGAAATTGAACTTCTTTCCAAAAAGTTGATTTTTTAACAAGAAAATTCATTTTCCGCAAAAATTGATAATATATGAACAAAATCCATGAATTTGAAGCCAAATACTTGAATTTTCAGCTTAAAAAATGGAATAAATATTCCTTAAATTTTTAATTTTTGAATAAATTTCAAACTCAGAAAGATAAATTTTAAACTAAAAAATGGAATAGTTAAATTTTCAGTTAAAAAATTTAATTTTCATAGGAAAATGAAACAAATTCTCATTCAAATGGGTCAATTGCCAGCCAAAGAGATGAATCTTTAACAAACAAAAATTTATTTTCAACAAAGTGATTCAACTTTTGACCAAAAAATTTAATTTTTCCCCAAAATTTGATTTTTTGACCAAGAAAATTAATTGTCTACGAAAATCGATATTATATAAACCATTGAAGCCGAATACTTGAATTTTCAGCTGAAAGAAAAGCAATAAAATTTCCTTATATTTTAAATTCAAAATATGAAATTAAATTTCAAACTCAGAATCAAACATCTAAAAATGAAACGAATGTTTATCAAAATCGTTTAATTTTCAACCAAAAAGATGAATCGTTAACTAAAAAATCTATTTTTGAACAAAGTTCTTCAACTATAACCAAAAAATAGAATTTTTTCAAATAAGTTGAGTTTTTGACCAAGAAGATTAATTGTCTACAAAAATCGATAAAATATAGACAAAATACATGAATTTGAAGCCAAATACTTGAATTTTCAGCTAAAATAAAAAGGAATAAAAATTCCTCAAATTTCGAAACCAGAAAGAAAAATTTTGAACCAAAAAATAGAATAGGTAAATTTTTAGTTAAAAAAATTAATTTTAAACTAAAAATTAAACGAATTTTTATTAAAGTGGTTAAATTTTCTACGAAAGAGAGATAAATATTTAACAAAACGAAATTAATTTCCAAGAAAGTGGTTCAATTTTAAACCAAGAAATAGATTTTTTACCAAAAAATTGATTTCTTCATCAAGAAGATTATTCGTCAAGAAAAATCGATACATTATAAATAGAACACATGTATTTTCAAACAAATACTTGAATTTTCAGCTTAAAAAAATAAATTTTCAGCCAAATATCTCAATTTTCAGGCCAAAAAGATGAATTTTAAAATTAAAAAATGCAATAGTTAAATTTTTAGTTGAAAGATATTAATTTGCATCAAGGAATGATACGAATTTCCATTAAAATGGTTCAATTTTTAACCAAAGAAATTAATCTTCAAGAAAGCAATAAATTTTCAAAAAAGTGGATTAACTTTAAACCAAGTAGTTGAATTTTTGACCACAAAATTCATTTTTAAACAAGAAGGTTATTTTTCTACAAATAGTTCAATTTTAAACTGAACAAGATCAATCTTCAACCCCAAAAATGTAATACTGTAATTTTAGTTTAGAAAGTTAATGAAAAAAAAATTGAACGAATTGTCAATCAAAATAGGAAATTTTGCAACCAAAGAGATGAATTTTGAACAAAAAAATTAATTTTCAACAAAGAAGAACCAATCTCAAACAAAAAGATGAATTTGTAGAAAAAAAATCTTTTAACAAAATAGTTGGTTTTAATACACCCAAAAAATTGAACAACGTTCTGCAATGCAGGTTTTTTCTGTCTATATTCCTGATTTCTGTTTGCCTTTAATTTCGTTACCACACCAGCAATATCTAAATCAATAACGAAATATATGCGATTTATCTAACAAAATATATAGTAGAAAAAAACGCGTAATTGGAGAGAAGCCCATTCATTTAATTGAACCAATACAAAAAGTTGGGTGGAATGTTTTGTATACAAAGTACCTGCGTTTCTCTCCAACACATTTGTGTCCTTTTTTTGCGTCTGAAATATAAATTGAGAAGAGCGGCCAAGTCGACACGTCTCTCTCACAAAAAACGTGATAAAGTTCTTGTCTTCCGGGATCGAACTAAATGAAAAGAGAAGCACGGAAATTATAGAAGAAAAAAGGAAGCAGAGGAGAAAAAGTATAGTGCCCGCCCAGAGCAATAATAATATCGGAAAAGTCAAGACTTACGCTGCGGCCAGGATTTCCCAATAGTTCGAACGCCAACTTCCCACTAAAGTTGCGAAGCTTTAAAGCGAAAGGCTTTAACGGGGATTCGCACCCTCGTGCAACTTTTTTATTTTTGTGTGAGAAAGCTCACCGTGGTTGAGAGGAGAGCAAAAATCGCGCGAGAAAAGTACGCGCAGTTCTAGGACTCGATTTCTTGCTTCGACAAGACTTTAGACTCACCTACGGGATTTGCTTCAAAAGGGATCACCAATTTTAAATATGAATTCAGTATACTTTCCATACTTTCCCTTCCTCACTCCTCCTACTCCCCCCTCTCCAAATCTACTTCCCCTCTCCTACTTTATTTCCCAAAACTTCACCCTTCGCTTTCCCGCCCTTCCCGAACTTTTTCCTCCTCTACTTCCTTCACCTCTACTTCTTCCTCCTCTACTTCTTTCTTCTCTACTTCATCCTCCTCTACTTCTTCCTCTCCTTACTTCAACAGCTGACACTCCCGTCTCCATACTTCCCTTCCGCTGTCATCGATTTCCCTCCCCTACTCTTCACTGCCCTCACTTCCCTTTTCCTACTTCAACTCCTCAAACTTCACCCTTCGCTTTTCCGCCCTTTCCGAACTTCTTCCTCCTCCACTTCTTCCTATACTTCTTCCTCCTTTACTTCTTCCTCCTTTACTTCTTCCTGCTCTACTTCTTCCTACCTTACTTTATCCTCCTCTACTCCTCCCTCTCCTTACTTCAACAGCTGACACTCCCGTCTCCATACTGCCCTTCCGCAGTCATGGATTTCCCTCACCGACGCACCCGCGATAACCTACTAGCCGTCTCTTCACTGCCCTCACTACCTTCACACACTTTCAATCATTTCCCCTACATTCCGTCTCTAATTTCCTCTCACTTCTACAAATTACCCATCGTTTATTTCCCTACAATTCTTCTACTGTTCCCTCCCCTCATTTTCGCCACTTCCCCTCCTCTTACTGCCGCTACTTTCACTCGCCTAATTTACCTTATCTCCAACACTTTACCCTTTCCTCATTTCCCATCACCTTCCCCACTTCCTTGCACTTCCTCCATGATTCAGAGGAGAGCAAAAATTCGCGCGAGAAAAGTACTTGCCGTCCTGGGAGACGATTTCTCTCTTCGACAACAGTTCAGACTCACCGACAGGATTTTCTTCATAAGGGATTACCAATTTTAAATATGAGTTCAGTACGGAATGTAGAAATTGGAAAACTTTGTCATAATAGGCGCTGCGCGACTATAATAGGAGGGTTTTATAGCCTCTTAAGACGTTAATTTAGTCTTTCAAACATCCCCCTCTTATACTTTCCCTCCCTTTTTACTCCTATTTCCCTCTCTATCTCCAATTTCCATTCAATGCTTGACCCATCGCTTCCCCGCCTTTTCTGAACTTCTTTATCCTCTACTTCTCCCTCTCTTCACTTCCCCCTCTCCTCACTCCCTCCTCTCCTCACCTCCCCCTCTCCTCAGTTACACAGCTTATGCACCCCTTCTTCTACTTCCCATTCCCAGCCATTCATCCCCCCCCCCTACTCACACGTACCTACTAGCCCTCCATTCAGTTCCCTCACTACCATTCTTCTCTACCCTTCCTGACTTCCAATAATTTCCCTCACATTCCTCTACCTTTCCCTCCCCTGATTTCCGCTACATCTCCTCTTCTCACTTCCACTTCTTCCACTCGCCTTGTTTACACTCACCTCTCATACTTCCCACTTTCCTCATTTCCCATTACCTTTCCCACTTCCCCTTACTTCCTTCTCCTTTATTTCCGAACATTTCATCTACTACCCTTCCCCTTATTTTTACCTCACTTATCCTAATTCCACTCATCCTTTTTCCCATCAATTTTCCTCTTCTTATATTTCTTCATGGGAAAATATTAGGGCGGACTGATCGACAACTGACCGTACTATAAGGGTTCCTGCTCCGGGCCACGAAATCCTAAAAGGGGTACCATATTCTAGAGTATTTCAAATGCGGGAAGGTTTTATAAACTAAAATTGAAAAGAAAACTAAAACTAAAAAATTGTTTCGTGCCAGACTGCATTAGGAATTCGGATTTTTCGTTCACACGCGGCGGGCGGAAAATTGCCATTTGTGCCCTAGGGCTGAAAAAGCTAAAGAAGTGCGCCTTATGGGAGAAAATACTGTGATCATGATGTAAAAGTTTGTATCCTTGAAAGAAATAACAAACTGTCTGCCTTTGATGGGAAATTAAATATTTTTATTAAATTAACCAAAGTTGTTTGTGAAATCCAAATGTGCGCGCTTAGCCCCGAGCCCATTGAATTTGATAAAATAAAAATACTTTTTTATCATGAAGATGAATTTTTAATCCAAGAGGACAAATTTTCTATTAAAAAAGACGAATGGTTGAATTCTCCATAAAAAAAAATATCTTTTGTCAAAATAGTTGAACCATAAACAAAATAATGGATTTTTTAACCAAATGGTTGAATTTTCAAAGCAAAAATTGATTTTTTTCAGAAGAAAGTCAAATTGAAAAAACAGTTGAACTAAAACAAAGAAAGCCTAATTTTTAACAACAAAAAATGTCTACCAGAAAATATATATTCTTAACACAAAAGGACAAATTTTTCAATCAAAGGAGAAAATTTACGATAGAGTTTAATTTCCAACCGGAAATTATATTTTTCGTCATAAAACAAGTAAATTTTCAACAAAAAGGTTAATTTTCAATTAAATTATTAATTTTTCAAACTGAAAATATTTAACTTTGACCATAAAACTATTGCATTTTTAACCAAATAGTTCTATTTTCAAGTAGAAAATAAGATTTTTCTGAAAAACTGTTCAAATTTTCAATAATGAAAAATTTGTTTTTATCTTAATTTCTAATTCAGAAGAACAAATTTCATATCCAAGGAGACGGGTGCACAAAAAAGTAGTTAGATTCTCAAAGAAAAATAAGACTTTTTGACAAAATTAATAAAAAAGAGTTAAATTCTCCATAAGAAGGAAGACTTTTTAACAAAATAATTTAATCTGCAACAGAATAATTCAATTTTTAACCAAATAGTTAAATTTTCAACAAAATGGTTGAATTTTCGAAAAAAATAACTTTTTAAACAAATATTTTAACTTTATTAACAGCAAAACAAAAAATAATAAAGTTTCAAAAATTAAAAGAGTTGAAGGTCAAAATTGAAAAATTTTTCTCTTCTAATTCAAAAAAGATATAATTTAAACCCTCTGAAATCAATAACACAGTAACATTGAATAATTTTTTTAATTTGAAATGCTTACAATGTTTTGTGAATTTTCAGATTTGACGCTAAAATTTTTAATTTCCTCTCTTACAAATCCTAATTTTGCAATCAAAATTTGAATGCTTGAACTTTAAAAAGCACAATTACGAATTAAAATTTTCTTCATTTTTGAACGTTTTGAATTTACTTAAAATAATTGCACTTCAAATGGTTTGAGCATAAAAAACTTTTATTGTCACAATTCTGTTGATTAAAACATTTTTTGGTTTTAATTGCAGTTTGGAATTGTTTCATTTTCATTGTTCCGCAGTAGAAACGTTTTATTTTCAATGTTTCCCATTTAAAGTGACTTTTTATTGCAAACGTTTTTATAGAATAATTAAATTTTAAAAGGTTATAAGGTAATCTGTACAATGGTTGGCCACGTCCAATGATTGGCTACCTCATTTGAATATGCTCATATGAAGGAATACTTACAAATAAAACAACAAATAAATAGTGCAGGAAAAAATCGCAAAAAATTTTGTTGAAAATTGTTATTTTTAATAGTTACAATAGATTTAACCTTAATATTTTGGATTTTAATTGAATCTGGTGAATTAAGAGACACGAAAGTTGTATATTCTGACCTTAAAATTATATCTGGATATCGATAAATTGGTATTCAATCAATGTCATCGTGAATTAGGCGGAAAAATAATGATTGGCCATAATATCTAAAGTAAAAATGAAAAAAAAATTTCTTGGAAAAATTAATTCAAAATTTCTTAATCTTCTTATAGACTATGTACATGTATTTTTCACTTTGTTTTGCGAATAATTATTCAAAATATAATGAAAAAAAGTTTTTTGGTCCAGCCAATCATTATACAATATACATTATATAATATTAAAATTAATTAATTATCACCTGATGTGGCTAACGAGGTGGCCAATCACTGTATTTCACCACATTTCAGTGGCCAATCATAGTTATTGGCCTATGCTAATCACTATTGCCTTATGGCCAATCATGTTGTTTTTGGATATTATTGTTAATTTCTCTAAATATAAATGCTTGAAATGTTTTTTTAAATTAATGAAGTGGAAAATTCCTTAAGTGGCCAGCCATTGTACCGATTACCCTTATTGACAATTTTTCGATTTTGAGCTGTCAAAATGACGTTGAATTTATTTTTTAATAGCAGAAAAATTTGTCTAATCTATTTGAATATTGAGTTATAATTTTTGGATGTAATCCAATTAGAAAAATTTTAATCGGTAAATATTCAATGTTTAATGTTATAAAATTTTCGTTATTTCGAAATTTTAACCTGAAATCGTTCAATTTCGATATTCTTCAATTCAAAATAAAATTGTATAATTTTGAACGTTCTTAACTAAAAATTATACAATTTCAACTCCTTTCTAATGAAAATGTCCAATTTTCGAAATTTTCTGAAATTTTACAATTTTGAGAGCTTCTGATTAAAAAATTGTTAATTTCAAATGCATTCAGTTTCAAATTACTACCTTTTGAAGGCTTTTTATTCAGAAGTGATACATGTTCAATTCCTCACCATTCCATTCGAAATATTATCCTTTTTCCAAAATTTAACGTAATTTACAATTTTTTGATTTGGAACGTTTTTAATTTGAAATCTTTCAATATATTTATTTTAAATTTTAATCTCTCATAAATAATTATATAATAATTATTTTAAACATTTTTTGAAAGAAGTTTTTTATGAATTTTATAGACTTTTATAAATTTTTGTTCTGAAAATTCTTAAAATTTGAACCAACTAAATTCGCTTCAGGGAAGTTGTAATTTGAACTTCATTTAGGTCGATCTTGTTAAATAAGATGTAGAATTTTCGGAAGCAAAGTTTCATTACTGACTTCGTTGAAACGTAACGATCGGTAAATAACAAATGACCTATCGTCCCTTCTGTTCCGCCTTTCATCGAGTGAGAAATCCGAGCTCTGGAAGTTTTCTCCGGCAGATTACACTTCTATTCGTGCCTCGACTGAGATCTCGAGCAAGAACCAATCGGAAATTGGGTAAAGGTATTATTCTCATCAGGTTTTCAAAAGGACAAAAAGTATTCAACAATTATAATCCTTGAATTATCTATCTCTTTACTTATATTCTAATATTTACAATAAAAACAGGTAACTCCTTAATTAACAGAAATTCTTAATGTCTTCTCAGACTAGATGGATTTTGAAAATTAATAGATTATAAAGTTTTAATTTCTTCAAACAATCTTTCTCCTTCGCTCCGGTGGGAATCGATCTTCACGTCCTCCGATTGCCGGTCAGGTGCTTTAACCACTAAGATACTAGAGACATCGCTCCCACCGGAGCGAAGTAGAAAGATCTTTTTGCAGAAATTAAAAATTTTTAATTTCTGAAAAAAGATCTTTCTCCTTCGCTTCGATGAGAATCGAACTTCACGTCTTCCGATTGCCGGTCAGGTGCTTTAACCACTAAGATACTAGGTAGATCTATCCTACGGGAGCGAAGGAGAAAGATCATTTTTCATAAATTAAAAATATTTAATTTCTGAAAAAGATCTTTCTCCTTCGCTCCGGTAGGAATCAAAACCTCACGTCTCCCGATTGCGGTTTAGGAGCTTTAACCACTAAACTTCTAGAGAATCGAGCACACCGGAGCGAAGAAGAAAGATCTTTTTCAGAAATTAAATAGTTCTAATTTATGAAAAAAGATCTTTCTCGTTCACTCCGGTGGAAACCAAAACCTCAAGTCTTCCGATCACCGGTCGCGTGCTTTAACCACTATGCTACTACAGAGATCTATCTTACCGAAGCAAAGAAGAGGGTTCTTTTTTCAGAAATTAAACATATTTAATTTCTGAAAAAGGACCCTTCTCCTTTGCTCCGATGGATATCGAACCTCACGTCTTCCAATTGCCGGTCAGGTGCTTTACCCACTAAGATTCCAGAGAGATCGAGCTCACTGGAGCGAATAAAAAAGATCTTTCTTCAGAAATTAAAAATGTTTGATTTCTGAAAAAAGATCTTTCTCCTTCGCTCCGGTGGTAATCAAAACCTCAACTCTTCCGATTCCTGGTCCGGTGCTTTAACCACTAAACTACTAGAAAGATCGAGCCCACCAGAGTGAAGGAGAACGATCTTTTTTCAGAAATTAAATATGTTTAATTTCTGAAAAAAGATCATTCTCCTTCGCTCCGGTAGAAATAAAAACCTAACGTCTTCCGATCGCGGGTCAGGTGCTTCAACGACTAAGCTTCTAGAGAATCGAGCCCACTGGAGCGAAGGAGAAAGATCTTTTTTTTAGAAATTAAAGAGTTTTAATTTCTGAAAAAAGATAATTCTCGTTCGCTCTTGTGTGAATCAAAACCTTTCGCCTTCCGATTGCCGGCCAGGTGCTTTTATCACTAAGCTGCTAGAGAGATCGATGCCGCCGGAACGAAGGAGAAAGATATTTTCTCAGAAATGAAAGAGTTTTGATTTCTGAAAGAAGATCTTTCTTGTTCGCTCCGGTGAAAATCAAAACCTCACGTCTGTCGATTGCGGGTCGGTTGATTCAACCAATAAGCTACTGGAAAGATCTATCCTACCGAAGCGACGGAGAAAGATCTTTTTCCAGAAATTAAACATTTTCAATTTCTGAAAAAATATCTTTCTCCTTCACTCCGGTGGGAATTGAACTTCACGTCTTCTGATTGCCGGTCGGGTGCTTGAACCAGTAAGCTACTAGAGATCGATCTCACCGGAGTGAAAAAGAACGATCCTTTTTTAGAAATGAAAAATTTATCATTTCTGAAAATAGATCTTCCTTCTTCGCTTCGGTGGGAATTAAAACCTTACGTCTGCCGATTTTCGGTCAAGTGCTTCAACCACTGAGCTACTAGAGAGATCGAGTCCACCGGAGCGAAGAAGAAAGATATTTCTGAAAAAATGAAAGAATGTCTATTTTTTTTTAAATTTCTTTCTCCGTCGCTCCGGTGGAAATCGAACTTCACTCGTAACCGACTGCCGGACAGGTGCTTTGAACACTAAGCTACTAGAGAGATCGATCCCACCGGAGTGAAGGAGAAAGATTTTTCTCCTTTGCTTCGGTGGGAGTCAAAACCTCACGTCTTCCGATTGCAGGTCGGGTGCTTTAACCACTAAGCTACTAGAGAGATCTTTCTCCTTCGCTCCGGTGGAAATCGAACTTCACGTCTTCCGATTGCCGGTCAAGTACTTGAAGCACTAAGCTACCAGAGAGATCGATCCCACCAGAGCAAAGGAGAAAGATCTTTTTTCAGAAATAAAAAATTTTTAATTTCTGAAAAAAGATCTTTCTCCTTCGCTCCGGTGGGAATCGAAAGCTTAATTTTTCCGATTGCCGGTCAGGTGCTTTCGCCACTAAGCTGCTAGAAAGATCGATCCCTCCGGAGTGAAGAAGAAAGTTCTTTCTCTGGAATAACAAATGTTTAATTTATAAATTCTCAAACCCTATCTAGTCTGAGAAGAAGTTCAGGCTTTCTGTTGTTTTAGGAGTTACCTTATATGGATATTGTTGATTTCTAGTTTTACAGTAAGGTGGAAGTTATCTATACATGATCGATCGTTACCAACTCCAATGATAATGCAGATTCCTTCTAATTCAACTTGTATTCCAAACATAACTCCTTGCTATGAAAAGCGTATATCTAAAAAAAAGTATCTGCCTTCCATCTCTCTATTAGCTTAGTGTTTAAAGCACTTGACCGGCAATCGGAAGACGTGAGGTTTGATTCCCATCGGAGCGAAGGAGAAAGATCGTTTTTCAGTAATTAAAAATGTTTAATTTAACAATTTGTTTTTTATTGAACAAAAAATATGTAATTCATTTATTGAACTAATTTCTTTAATTTAAAACAACAATTTTATTTATAAATTTTCTACCATTTCTACTTTTCTCAATTTTTTTTATTCACAACTTTGATTACCTCCAAGATAAATATAGTTATAACCTACAACATAAATATAGTGAAGAAGGAATATAAGTGGATGGATTGAGAAATGTAAAGTGAAAAAGAAGGAGGTCAGAAAGGAATTAAGAAAATGGAGAAAAGGGAAAAGTAGTGAAGAAGAATATAGGAGAAAAAAAAAGAAAGAATATAGTGAAATGTGTGATCAAAAGAAAGAGGAGGAAAGTAAAAGTTTTGAAGAAGCGGAGAAGAAGGCTAGGACGCAAGAAAAGGTTTCGTAGGTAGTAAATATAGAGAGAAGAAGAAGTATGATAGTGAGACAGGATATTGAGATGGTAGAAAAGAACAAATATTTTTTGTACATGCTAGGAGAGGTAGAGAGAAAAGTTTCGAGAGGCAGAAAGTATAGAAGGAAAACATATGAGGAAGAGGACATAATAAGGAAAGAAATAGTCAAGGTGTCAGGAATAATAAAAGATGGTATAGATGAGAATAAAAATGAAGTCAGGAAATATGGGGAGACAGAACTAAAGGAATGGGCATGACTAATGTGTTAGAGTATAGAAAGAAGAGGGGTGACCAGACTTATGGAAAGAAGGTGTGATAGAGAAGAAAGACAAAGGGAAGGAGGTTAAAGATTATAGGGCAGTAAGGCTGGTTATGAAATTGTATTACTATATGTAACTGTTTTGTCAAAGAGATTGAAGAAAGAAGTTATAAAAAAAAGATAGATTCGTCAAATCAGACAGGATTTATAAAAGGAATGGGAGTAAGGGACAACATATATGTTTTGAATTATATCATGATTAAAAGGATTAAAAGGAAGAAATGGGCAATGATAGGAATATTTGTGGACCTAAAGGATGGTGAAAAAAGGGATACAAGAGAGCTTAATAAAGAGTGTATCGGAAATATTTAGAGAGACAAAAAGCAGGGTAAAGGTAGGTAAAGGTGGAGCAAGTAGGAGATAGTTCTCGGTTAGTGAAAGGAGTAAGGCAAGGATATCCTCTGATCCCTCTTTTATTTGATATTATTATCACAGACTGAGAAGGAGAAATGAAGAGGAAAGGATGAGAAAGGGTTAGAATTGGAGAAGGAATGGTATAAACAGTGTCATACGCGAACGATATTGTGTTGATCGCAGAGGATGAAGAAGGGATTCATTACAGGATTAGAAACTTGAGAGATGAAAGGGAGTAAAGTTAGAAGAAGTAAAAGAGTTCAAATATTTGGGATATACCTTGCAAACAAATAGAGATCATAGAGCTCATATATGAGGATGGATGAAAAAGTAACATAGGTAATAAAACAGATATGTGGAGTAGGAAAAAGAAGGTTAAAAAGAGATTGGAGAAGGCAAATCTGGTTATTTGATACACTGGTAGGGTCGGTATTAGGTTATGGACCGGTGATATTAGGATGGAAGGAAAAGAACAAAATTGAAAGTTCACGGAAAGTTTAGGGAATGGAAGGGACGTAAGCCAAAATGTATTCAAAGGATGTAAAAGAAAGGAGAGGCAGGATGATAACACTAATAACGTTGGAAGAAGGAAGAAAGGAGTTTTTTAGTGCTGGAGATATAGGAGAGGGGAATGGAGTAAGCTATAAAGAATTGGTGAGAAGAAACAAGGAACGAAAATGAATGGAAAGATGGAGGATGATTGAGGAATCAAAATATAAATGGTATACGATGATACGAAAGGAAAAAGTATTTAGAAAAGGGATGGTAGAGAAAAGATAAATTAGACGAGCAAGATTTAGGTTGAAAAAGGAGGTGAGGGAAGGGTTGTTCTAGAAAAAGAAAGATAACAGAAAGTACAGAATATGTGAATGGAAGGAGGAAATAGGAGGCATGTATGGGAAGGATATAGGAGAGGAATGGAAGATAGAGCAAGCTGGCAAGAGAATGTGATTAAGATTCTAGGGAAGGATGGAATGGGTGAGGTGTGGATGACAAGGTTGGATGGGGCTAGAAGGGGAAATAAAAAAATAAAAAAATAGTTGTAATTGTCTCACACATAGTGTTTTTGGTGGAACAAAGGGAAAGTAAAAATGAATATAAATCAGTTTTCAATAAAAATCTCAAATTTAGACTTTCTGTCTCTCTGCCTGTTTTTTCACATGAAAATAACCCTGAAATCCCAGAAAACATCTGATGTAAAAACTGAGTTCATCGTTGTCACATTCGACATGTCTTCTCAGGGATTCCGGATATTGGATCCGGAAAAAGTGCCTCGATTGCACCGTTACCTGAACTTTTTATGTCACTACAACCGAAGATATACGATCCCAGGATATCCGTCTAAGGTTTTTATTTTTTTTATTTTTATATTACAAATCCAATCTCTCTCAGGTTTCCTGACAATTCAAATTTTTTACAAAACCTCACTTTAGTTACTCCTCGTGGAAGGATATAAAAATGCAATACAAAATTCAATACCCAAGAAATATATTTCGAAATTTTCTGTACCATACTGTTACTGTCATACTCGGTGCACGTCCTATCAAATTCTCAGCCGGAAATGTTTTGCCTCTTCTCTCATACTGCATACTGATGTATTTTCAATAATGAAATTAGGAATCCCTGAGGGAATTTTATGTAGAGCTTATCTAAATAATTGAAATTCATCCTCTCTATAATAAAAATATGAAAATTTATGTGGATCTGATGTGCCAGTTTGAGAAACAATGCGCTTCTAGGCATTAGAGTCCCCCCCCCCCATCCACAATCAAACCTTTTTATATATTTTATTTTAAATATTTTCAATTTATGTTAAAAAATGTTAATTGATGCAAATTTTTCATTCAGTATTATTTTTTTAATTTGCCTTCTATTATGTTGGTAGTGATTGAACGTGAATATGAATTTCAGTAGCTGTTTTTATTTTGTTTATCGATTAATAAGGATCAGGAATTTTGTCCGATTTTGTAAATCATAAATGACCAAATTAGTAATTTTATTTCATAATGAAATTAAGATATGAATTTTTTCAAACATTATTTATGAAGCAGAAAATTTACCGAAATTTTGCAGGATTTTAAAACTTGTTCGTAAATTAGTTCGAAAAAAGAAGTTTTTATATAGTTTTCACAGGTTTCGAGAGAATAAAAAATTTTCTTAAAATACCTGGGAAAATTTTTGATGATTTTTATTTTGTTAAGATACATTTCAAATGGTTTCTAAAAATATTTTTGTAAAATCAAGAAGATTTTCAGGCAATTTTTTTTGTTTTAAAATATTTTTCGATTAATTTTGTGAAAATTAAGAAAGGAATTAAAAATTTGAAACGTGTTCAAATGATTTAAAACAAAACGTCGATTTGTAAAGATTTCGTAATAAAATTTGGAAGCTCCTTAAGGATGTGAAAAAATTCATTTTAAAGATTGAAAAAAATATTTAATATTTCAAAAAATTCCCAAAATTGAAAAATGAATGTTAAAATTTAAAAAAAAATTACTTCCTTTATACTCTTCCGGCATGTTTTTCTGCATCTTAACTTTTTCTTTGTGTATATTTCACGAAAACTTAATTTTGTCTTCTTTAATAATGTTACAAAATTGAATAGCTTTTGAAAAACAATAAATACTCACAAAACACACTTATTATGAAAAATAATTTTTTCCAAGCCATTAAAAAAATAAATTAACCTTTCATATCCGTTGACGAAAAAATATGCCTGAAGTGAAAATAAAAATCCGTCACATTTTGTCGGAAGAAATTTTTCAACATTTTTTGTTTATTTTGCAGAATTTTAGACCAATTTTAGGAAAATATATAACTTCCAAAGAAATTTAGAAGGCTCAATTTTTAAAGAGTTCAAAAAGTTTTTAAATGATTTCCATAATCTTTTTAAAAAATCTAGAAGCTTTTAAGTCACTCTTTTGTACTTCAGAAGATTTTAGAAGATCGAAAAATTCCAAAAATAATTCAAAATTTGAAACGTTTTCTAACGAATTTCAACAATCTGTAGATTTTTGATGATATTAAAACTGTTTCAGGATTAAAAAAATCAATTTTGAGAGAACTTTTAAAAACATTTTGTCGTCTATTTTTGTCGTCCGGAATACTAATACGTGCATTTAATAAAACTGCTGTTGAAAAATAATAAATAATACAAAAAGACGCTCATTAGGAAAAACCATTAAAAATAATTTTCCGAAAATTGTAACAATTTTGAAGGATGATCACAAGGCTTAGGAGTATAAAAAAGATTTTAAAAAATGTATAACAAAATGTAGATTTGTGAAGATTTAAATACAATTTTCGAAGCTTTTCGAAAAAATTTGGAAAGATATGAAGAAAATAGAAAACTTTACTTAAGCTTCGCGGCAAAATTATTATTAATTTTTTATATTGAATCCTTAATTTTCGAGGAGTTCAAAAACTGCCAAAAGTTTTTTAAAAATGTTTAAATAAATCTGCAAGATTTTTATGAAATTTTTTTCAAGTTGAAAGATTTTTTTAAAGTTTAGCAATAATTTGAATTAGTTTAAAATATGTTTAAAAACTCTTCTGTTTGTGTATGAATTTAATTTTTTTTTTGTGAAAAATGCAACTTTTTAGTTGAAAATAAACGTCTTTGGTTAACGATTTTACTATTTTCCTTAATATTCGTCTTTTTTGGATGAATTCCACTTTTTTATATTAAATTAAAAACTTTCTTTAGTTCAAATACCAAATACTACATTTTTTGTTCAGAATTAATCTTTTTGATTCACGATTCGACCACTTGGTGTAAAAATTGAACTAATTTCTTAAAAATCATCATTTTTGGTTGAGGATTCAACTATTTTGTTGCAATTTTGTCTTTTTTGGATGAAAATAACTGTTTTTGGTATAAAATTAAAATCTTTGATTAAAATGACAACTATCAAATTTTTCGGTGATCAAAGGTTCATATCTTTGGATGAAAGTTCAACTATTTTGCTTAAAACTTGTTATCTTTAAAATTTAAAATTAATGATTTTAACTGAAAATGTAACTATTCAATTTGTGGTTATAATTTGATCTTGTTGAATTGAAAATTCAATAATTTGCATGAAAGTTGAAATACTTTTTTTCGTTTAATTATTATTCTTTGAATTAAGATTCATCTGGTTGGTTGAAATTTTTCTTTTAAATTCGTCTTTTTTTATATAAAATTAATCTCCTTGGTTGAAATTTCATTTTTCTCGAGTCGTTTTTGGTTAAAGGTGCAACTATTTTGTTGTTGAAAATTTGTCTTTTTTGGATGATTTATACTTTTTTATTTAAAATTGAAATCCTTTTTCGTTAAATAAAAATTTATTTGTTCCGAATTAATTCACTTGGCTGAAAATTCAACTGTTTGGTGAAAAAGTGAGCTAATTTGTTAAAAAGGAACTTTTTTTTTAATAAGTATTCCAACTATTTTCTAGCAAATTTGTATTTTTTTGATGCGTAAAACATATTTGGTATAAAACTGAAATATTTCTGGATGAAAATATCAACTATCACATTTTTCTTTAAGAATTCATCTTTTCTAGATAAAAATTCAACTAATTGGTTGAAAGTTGAATAAACTTCTAGATAATTATTTTCTTTGTTTGAAGATTCATCATTTTATATTAAAATTCATATTTTTGTTTGAAAATTGATGTATTTGCTAGAAAATTCGTCTTTTTGGTAGAAAAAATAATCTTTTCTTGTTCAAAATACCACTATCTGAAAGTTAATCTTTTTTGCTTGAAGATTCAAAAATTTTGTGGTAAATTGGTATTTTTTGTGTGAAATCCACTTTTTTATTTGATATTAAAATCCTTTTTAGTTTAATTAGGAATTTTTTGTTCCGAATTAATTTTTTTAGATGAAAATTCAACTGTTTGGTTAAAAAGTGAATTATTTTGTTAAAAATCATCATATTTGGTGAAGGATTAAACTATTTTGTTGCAATTTTGTCTTTTTTGGATGAAAAAAACTATTTTTGGTATAAAATTAAAATCTTTTTTGATTAAACTGTCAACTATTAAATTTTTTGGTGATTAAAGATTCATACCTCTGGTTAAAAGTTCAAATATTTTCTCAAAATTTGTTTTCTTTTAAATATAAAATAATGCTCTCAACTGAAAATGTAACTATTCAATTTTTGGTTATAATTTGATTTTTCTAGATTGCAAATTCAATGAATTGGGTAAAAGTCGAACTATTTTTTTGAATTAATTTTTTTGATGGAAGATTCATCTTTTTGGGTGAAAATTCATCTTTTTTATAGAAAATTAATCTCCTTGGTTGAAATTTCATTTTTCTTAAGTCGTTTTTATTTGAAGGTGCAACTATTTTGTTGAAAATAAACCTCTTTGGTTTACGATTAAACTATTCTGCTGAAAATTTATGGATGAATTCTACTTTTTTATTTAAAATAAAAATCCTTTTTAGTTTAAATAAAATTTTTTTGTTCTGAATTAATTTACTTGGTTGAAAATTCAACTGCTTGGTGGAAAATTGAACTAATTTGTTAATAATGAACTTTTTTTTTATTAGGTATTTAAACTATTTTGTAGAAAATTTGTCTTTTTTAAATGTGTATAACAT
>JAABKJ010002840.1:0-27064 GCA_011634705.1 Andricus grossulariae
CAATTAAAATTTAATTATCTGAATGAATTTCGTGATATAATTTAAAGAAAATGAAAAAAAAGTTCTTGAAAATCGGTTAATATCTGCACTAATAAAGCAAACATTTACAAATCTTGTGATTATATAAATGGGACCTCTCAGTGTAAGAAAAGTGCGATAATTCTTGAAGTTATTATCCGATTTTCTTCTATCTTTTTTTAACGCTTTTGTCACAATATATTAAATCTAATGCCGACTATGAAAGTTCAATTCATTAATATCTTACCAAATTTTCATTTTCCTCAACTGGCTCTGATCCTCTAACAATGGGAAGGTCGCGCGAAGCAAGCAACCGCGCCCGAAAGATAGGCTTCCAGTGTCTCTCGTGGGTTCCAGTATTGTGAAGAAATTTGAGGGTGGCGACCCTACCGCTCCCCAGAAAGTGCAAAAAAAGTTTGGGAAACGCTGGCCTATAACACGTCTGAAGCGACTAATTTCACGCCTTATGAATTGGTCTTTGCCCGAGTAACAAGGACCCTGCAAAATAGTCGGATTCACGAAGAATAATGACTAGAATAATAACTAGGGATACCTGGAGGCCATGAGAAAAAACTCTCCAAAAATAATGGATAGCCTCACCCACAAAATTCCCGAGCGAATCCTAGAAGTCTTCCATGTATCTCGACAAAGAAATCTTCATTTCTCTCTTCTGACGTTTGACCAACTGGAGCCAACAAATCGGGACGTGCAGGATCATCATCCCAGATACCCCACATACATTTGAATAGTACAAGGTCATCACCCTTATTGCTACATCATCAACACCTTGGCACGATAGCAACAGAACAAACTTCACACTCTGAGGCACTGCCTGCTGAGAAGGAAACCTTCCTCGACAATGAAAAGTTCTTGGACCAGCTAAAACAACAACTAAACGACATCGGATTGCAGGGCAGTTGCAAGGATCACCACCTAACGTTGATCCATGGCCTTCATGTCGGCCTCGCTCTACTTACCATGGCATTTTTCTGTTATCATTGTTACCCTCGTGCCAAGGCTGGAGTTGCAACGGTGCGATATCGCAGCCGTACTAACTCTCGAAAGGATCCCAGCGACAACCAGACCAAAGATGATGCTAAACAACCCTCAGAGAACTCCGGAGAGACTCACGCCGATATTGAGCTACCCTCGACAAACCAAGACCCACCAACAAGCATGAGTAACTCTGTTTGTGAGAAGATGCCCGCTGTGTCGCCTTGGGTTGCGGTCGTAACACCGTCGTACATTAACTCATCGATAACAAAGCCAATGCAACGATTCAACTCCCTACGCAGACATTACAACCATTCTAAATGATAAAAGATATGTTTATCGTGTGTGTATGTGTGTACATGTTTAGGTAAGAATGATTGAAACAAGTTTTCATTTTTTTGGAAACTTAATATTTTCCTAACAAAATAGAACAAAGGAGGTAAATTCACCCGTGAATTAATTGAAGGGAAGAGAAGAAAAGAGAGAGACCTGCAGAATAAGAGTTCTTTTTTTTTCCTTGTTGTTCTAAGACAATTCATAATCATTTAAGTACCAATAACCTCTTAATGCCATCTTCGGGGATATTGAGAGTTTTTAAGATTTTTATTGTGATTATGTAAGGGCTTTGAATATATATAGTTCCGTACATCACTATTTTCTTTCTTCCAGGAAGAATGATATAGTAAAAAATAAGAAGAAACAAAGAACGTCCCTTGCAAGTCGTGGTCATACTGTTTCTTTCTTTTTTTCTGAAAGAAAACCTCGTCTGGGATCAATTTTTTAATGCAATTTAATCCAGTTTTGAGATTGATATTAGGTGTGTAGAAAGCCGTTCTGAAAATTTTAATGGAATTTTTAATCGAAATTTAAGGAATCTTGTATGAGTATATCTATAAAACTGAATAAATTTGAATCTTCAATTTTCTAAATTTATTCATTTTCAATTTTAAATCTTTAAAATTGACCTACTCCAGGACAAAAGAGCATTCAAAATTGCATAATGTTGATATATGAATGTTCCTAATTAATGAATCTTCAATTGCAAATCTTCAAAAATTAAACAAAAAATTAAATGCTATAACTTTAAGTAAAACAAAACGAATCTTCAACAACAGAGATGAATTTTCAACAAAATGGTCGTGCTTCCAACTATAATTCCATCGGCGATCCTTGACGACTGGTGCCTTCACCTATTAAAGAAAAAGGGAGAGGAAGGTCATAAAAAAAAGTTAGAGCGGAACACCATTTCCTTTTCAAACCAAAAATATATCCGTTTATTCAAAAAAAGAGTTAAAGACCAAGTGACAGGTTGTGGGCTTACAACCGATGCATCGCGACTACGGCGCAGCTGCCCCCTTCGGGCGTCCGTCCGGTTCGAACAGCTAACCCTTTTCTGTGGCGGACACCCAGACCCGGTTTATCTTCTTGGTCCGACGCTGAAAAAGAAAGAAATGGTGGTCAGCCAACCCCTGTACCTATTTCATTAATACCTTAAAAAAGGGGGGATAGGGAATTAAACTCACCATGTTCCAGTAGCCGTTCACCCTGGGCCTCTTATGACGGTCACAGGAGTGGGCCTGAATCCACATCAGCTGAAATTCACGATTCGTGGATTGAAAGCCCGGGAATGGAGGATTCATCGGCAGTTTTTTTTAAATTGGTTCCGCGTAAGGTCGTAGAAAGCTGAAAAACGAGAAATAATTAAAAGACTTTTTCAAAGCCGCTCTCATTCGGACAGAAGCTTTCTGTGAGCTAAAAGAAACAAAAATAGCTGAGGACCCCGAAGGTAGTTAGCCAGTCCAAGACAACTAGAAGTGCCTATAGTCAAAAAAGTTTATTTTTTTATGATGAAATTGAATTAACGAAAATCTTCTCAAGTGCCTAGATGTCAATCCTCACTTAACTTTAACTCGGAAAAGTGGTAACTCAAAATTAAGAAGCAAGGTCGACTAAGATTAAATAATAATCTTTCGATTCCTAATAATCAAGGCCTAATAATAATTAAGGCCTTGCTAAAAAAAGCAGAAGAGCTAGTACGACATTTTATTTTACAGATGTGAAGCAGATATTAGGCCAGATCGAAATCTTACAGATTATTAGAAGAAATAAATTTTGCTAACAAAAGTGAAAAATAAAAAAATAACTATTTTTTTAAGAAATCGAAAAGTATTATTTTTGAAAATAATAATCCGGTGTGGTAACGCTATCACATGTATTCATCCTCTATTAGGAAAATGAAAGATTAGCTGATTTCAATTATAAAACATTTAATTGATTTTAGAATCTCACCCAATCGCACGCTCAGCTGATGGGTTGAAGACATTTTTCTTCCAAAATTCTATAAAAGACCTTGGAATCAAAATCAGAGCTACGAGAATTTGACTTTTTTTTAAATCAAGTTCATGAGTCTCATCCGCTACCTCGAGTCCAAAAATACTGGAGTGTCCCCAATCGCATCAGTACCCGGAGAATTTCAAAAACGGCACTGCCGTTTTCCCTATTGATCCAGGGTCAGATTTGAAGCTAATAAAAGCATGTGCACTTTTACTACACTTAGACTTCGACTCAAAACAATCAGTTCTGCTGGCTGGTATAACTAATCACCCAGTGAAAACTATAGCATCATAGAATTGCCTATCCTAGATTCTCCCATCGAATTTCACGTGGTTCGAAATTCATTTCCCGTTACTAGCGAGGGAATATTAGGTCGGCCATACCTTAGACAGGAGCAGGATCAACTTTCGTTCAGGCATAAAACCTTGTTTGCAATATCACAACCCATTGCTCCTATTCCTTTTGTGGAGGCCCAATTTAAGTAATTCAAAAATACTTCAACGCCAACGAATAAACCTTTCCCCGAACCCTTCGGATCACCGCTAGAACTCGTCAGCCAATAATAACAGGCGTAAACAACTCGGAAGCATTTGAAGGATACCTACCTAGGATAATCACTAAAGAAGAAATATATATAGGATAGGCTGCAGTCATGGCTAAAAATTTGGAATGTAAGGTTCTAGCTATTAAAACTACCAATGAGCGAGTAAATCTAGATATCCCCCCTCAAGAAAGCTATTCTTATGACATCTATACATATCCCACTTAACTCTAGAAGAATAAGGATATGTTTCTAAATGGGCGAGTAAATATCCCGATATCTTCCACCCAAATAATGAGACACTTATTTCCACCCATTTAATTCAACATCTAATACCGAACATAAATAACAAGGTCATAGTCAGAAAAACATACCGTCATCATGAAATGCGCACTCAAACAGAGCACAAACTCGGAAGTGGCATAATCCAGGAGTACAAATCTTCTTACAGCTCTCCTATAATGATAATTCCAAAGAAAATAGACGCATGAGGAAAGCAAGAATTTTCAAATAGTCGCAGATATCCGGGCCCTAAATGAAAATGTAATAGGAGATGCTTATCCCTCGCCTAACATTACGGATATTCTGGACAACCTAGGAAAAGCGCAGTACTATTCCATTTTCGATTTGACAAGTAGATTCTACCAGATTGAAACAAACCCTCAGGATCGAATGAAACCCGCTTTTTCAACGCCTCGAGGACATTTCGAATATTTTCGAATGCCAATGATCATTGAAAATGCCCCAGCTAACTTTCAACGCATGGAACGGAAGAATTTATCTATCTTGATGACATTATAGTACATTCAGAACCTCTAGAGGATCATGGCCGTTTCTTTCGATGGTATTGCGAAAGGAATTTGGCCCACCAATTAAAAATAATTCCTGATTGTATTTTCGAGATTTCAGAATCGGAATCTTGTACAGCTTGCAAAATATTGTATCTGGGAGGTGTTCTCTCCCATTAAATTTCAGCCTTTAGGCTTTGATCAGATCCACACACGTGGGTTTGTTGACATGTGTCAGTAGCTGAGGTGTAGATTAGAATTATTCCAATAGACATAAGAGTTTATTTCGGAATTTTTTGTCATTATTTTATATTTAATATATTTTTCGTTCTCTTAGTGTTTTTTTTAAATATATTTTTCAATAAGATACATTTGTTATGGTTTTTAATAATTTATTACAAGTCTATAAAAATTGTCACTCTTTTTTCAGTCGTAATCATTTTTCTATTTTTAATATCGCGCCAGTTCTGTTCCAAGAGGAAAAAAATTGGCCCCCGATATTAATTCATTGCGCTAGCATTTCGAATGAATTTTTTCAAGTGAGTTCTCTAGGTTACATTTCCCCCTACATGAGCCTTAATTGATCGGAAAATGCCAGATACCAAAACCGATGAGCGCGAAGAGAAAGGAACACACGTGCTATCTGGATACTGACCTCTCTCTCTCTCTCTCTCTCTCTCTCTCTCTCTTTCTCTCTCTCTCGCTCTCTCTCTCTCTCTCTCTCTTCACGCCACTGTGTTAGAGATAACGCTCGCACTTTCTAATTTAATACTCGTTTTTTTCAAGTCGCTTGCAAGTGTGTTCAACGCAGAATTTTTACCCGCCCTAATATGTTTGTAACAAGCCACAACGGAATATTTCATTTTCGTCCCCGAAAATAGGGGCAGCCACCAAGTTTTTTACGAACGAATAAATTTAAAAAAAAAAGAGTGTGTTGCTTGGTAAAATTTAATTTTGATCTCATTTGACGGAGGTATCAAACTAATAAGACAATCCAAAAAGAAGTAGCCTACCTTTTCTATGTGGAATTCGATTATTGATCTAAATTGATTTAAATCATAAATCTTCACTCCTTATGAACTACCGCCTATGTCTACGGTAGCAGGAGAGATGGCGGGCTAAACGATTTCTCCTAGTGATTCAGTAATGTATCGAATTTTTATCGCCATTCAGTTTGGTAAATTGAACTTTACAAAGAAATTTCAAATATTCCCTACGCCTCAATTTTTAATCCCAGTCCCAAAGAAAAGAGAAACATAGAGATACATGAGAAACCAAGACGTTGTTCGTTCAACATACCGAAATAAATTTGATGAAAAATGTATGATTATTTGTGATCTTCTTTGTACAGGATGTGTTGTTATCGCAGAACGTCGTCCACAACCGTTCATCACCCTTATCCGGTTGCACATAACTATTTTATTAAATAGATTTTTAAAATAGATATTCCATCTGTTTAATTTTTTGAATGTGTACGTTGCAAAAATTCTCTTATGTGATCACTGCCTTTCCGATTTCGTACTTTTTAGGGAGTGACAATCTGCGTACAAAGTCCCGCGCGAGACAAAATACCGACGGGAAAGTTGAATTCTAACTTTGGTTTCCCTTCTGAGCAATTAGTTCCGAGGACGGTATGAAGTGATGAACGACTGTCCTGAGGTGACAGGTAGGATTCACCTCGGAGGTCATGATATACAGGATTTTGAGTAGGGTTTTTAGCAATGCTGCTGAGTTTTCAAAAATTTGTACAACTAAGACTTCTGAAGAAACGTGATTTCATCAATTATTTATTATTAAACTTATTCTCTAGTTTCTTCATTACTCTTGTTAATGAATAAATTGATTATTTTAACTGCATTTCATATTGATCTAAACTAGTCTACTGGTTATTATTACTTTGAGAGTTATAAGAATAATTCATCAAAATGTTTAAATAATTAAAACGGTTTATTTATTAGTCATTTTAGGCTTATAAATAATGATACCCAGTGAGGAAATTACTCAATTATTATTTCACTAATTTTTTATGTGCAATATGATTTGATTATTTATTTGATGACTAAGGGTCAGTTTGTTCATTAACAAGAACAATCTACAAGATTTTACTTGAATTTTTTTGAAGAGAGAGACTGTTATTCTTTATTACCAATACCTATTAGGATTTCGACTCTCATCGGATGATTTTAAATTGGGAGTATCCGGCGAGCATGGTTAATAAAAAGCGTTATGAATTTATAGGCGTGAAAAGAGGCAAGGAATCTTACCATTGTCCACTCACTCGCGTGAGTGGAATAATATTAGCTAGGTGTCTGGTAATTGAATTTCAAACTTTCCTTGGAATTGGTTCGCCCGTCCCCTGGCTCGCCCAGGATTAGTTTGTTAAACATATCGGAGCTATCTGAATCCACAAAAATCATTCTTTCCATAATGTTGGTTCGCTCGTATTGTGTCTCGTAACGAATTGTGGATGAGGGTGACACTTGCTTTCTTGTATCTTTTTCTTTGTACATTTGTAACTAGGTGTCCAGCAAATAAATTATAAGCTTTTCTTGGGATTGGTTTGCCTGTCCCCTGTCTTTCCCAAGATTCATATGCATGACATTTCGGAGCTATTGGAATCCACAAAATTCTTTCTTTCTGCAATTTTGGTTCGCCCGCATTGTGGCTCGTAAGAATTTGTGGATGAAAGAACCACAAATGTACTTTTTAAGCACTTCAATTTAATTAGGATTTTTAATCCTAATTTTTGTATTAAAAATAAAACCAAGTCACTCAACCATAAATCTTTTTTTTACCAAATACAATTATCATGTTATTAAATTTAATTACAAAATTTTTTACTTTTTTTATCACGCTGAATGTTTGCAGCATCGATTTTTTTGGCAATGGCAATGTTGACAAATTCGTGATCTCCGATCTCCAGCGCTGGTCGACCACGTTTAGACGCACGCACCCTCAGTTATCGTGCAACTCGAAATACCCATATTATTTTCGTGATTTTCGATCATGAGGAGGTGCAAATATTTTTCGAAAGTAAAACACAGCGATCATTTTAATATTGTTTATTAAAGAATTACGAAGAAATTCGTACAATTTTCGTAAAAAAATAGGTGCATTGAATCAAATGATGAAAAGGGCAGTTTTACGTGTAAGTAATCGTAACTGCCTTTTTTTTGTCCGGAAAATATTTAGCACAATATTTTGTTGTTTTCGGCATCAGGCTGATAGGAATGAAACGAACGTGTTTGTTTCATCGTCTTCGCCTTTAAGAATCGCGATTGTAGAAATTTTTCATGATTTTCATGTTCTTCGTTGGCATAAAGGTGAAAATAAATTTCTTTTGAAAAATGGCTTTGCCCTCTCAAATAATTGCTTCGAAGATTTTATTAATAAATTCGCATCTTTTTGCAAACTTGTATAATACGCATGTCTCTTGACAGTACCCCCCATTCCGTCACAAGCACCTTTGCCATGAGAAGTAGCAAAAAAGTGCCACTCTGCATCAATTTCGAAATCTTTTTTGTGATTCATCAAATTTGAAAAATTATGCTTGTTTTTATACTGCGACGCTGCGCTATCCAAAAAATAGAATTTTTTTTTACTTAGTTATGACCGAACTTTTTTTCAAATGAGAAATTAATTTTCTGTTAAACAAATGTACAGCAACTGAATCGTGCTGCAGATCCGAAAAAATTACAAAATTCTTATGATGCAAAACGTCGTTTTTTGTTTTTCATCATGAGATTTTGCATCGCGATTCTCAAAGGCGAAGACGATGAAACAAACACGTTCGTTTCATTCCTATCAGCCTGATGCCGAAAACAACAAAATATTGTCCAAAATATTTTCCTAAAAAAAAAAGCAGTTACGATTACTTGCGCGTAAAACCGTCCTTTTTGTCATTTGATTGAATGCACACATTTTTTTGCGAACATTCTACAACTTTATTCGTAATTCTTGAATAAACAATATTAAAATAATCGCTGTGGTTTACTTTTGAAAAATTTTTGCACCTCCTCATGATGGAAAATCACGATAATAATATGGGTATTTCGAGTCGCACGATATCTGGGGGCGCGTGGGTCTGAATGTGCTCGACCAGCGCTGAAGGTCAGAGCACCGTCACAAAAAAATCAATAACTTTTGAACCACTGCAGAATACTAACTTTTTTTTCACCAAAATTTTCGGAAGAGATTGTAGAATCTATTAGAATGGGTAAGAATTCTTTCACAGGCGGAGAAGTTTAATTGATTTTCAATTGTTCAAAACAAACGATTATTTAAACAATAAAAAAATGTTTTTTACTAACGAAACATTTTTTTGCGTAAAGTATACATCGTAACAAAAATTTGCATAACTGAATTATTGAATTTCGATTAACCGTTCGCGAGTAATCAATTTTAAAAAAATTATCAAGAACTTTAATTGTTAATAATTAAAAAAAAATACATATTTTGCAAAAATATTTGAGGGCAGTTATTTTGATATAAAAACGAATCAAAAACGGTATAAATTGATTGAAACTAGAACTATCAATTTAAAAGTGGCACACTTGAGATATTTTGACTACCCTACAAAAAAATACCAATGGTATTTTGAGAAAATTGTGAATCTCCGTTACGAACGACGCATTTGTCAAGTACCTCCCAGATGATGATACAACGCCTTCAAGTGCAAGTGCATCTCGATCGTGGGGAAATTAGAACTCGCAACAGGCTCCTTGCTCGGACGCAGCGAGAAGTCAAGCGACTCCACAGCGTCTCCAAAAACATGTCCACATTCCAGAACACACTATCGGGTCCTACGAGCAGGAACCGACATAGGAGGTTCTCCCGTAGTAGCCTTAGCATCACCAGAACTTAGATACCCAAGATGTAGCTTTCCAGTGGACCTGGGATCAGACGTAAACTTAATTAAAATTAAGAGCCTAATTTGCGAATTAAAATACGAGCCTGACAAGATCGTCCTACTAACTAGTATAACTCGACACCCGTTAGAAGCCGTTAGAACGATAAATATTACCGTATTCGGCACCCCCGTCGAATTTCATGTGGTGAAAAACGACTTCCTAATATCCCTCGAAGAAATCATTGGCAGATCATATCTACGGCAAGAGAAGGCTCAAATATCTTTTAAGCACAACTCACTGGTCACTATTTCAGACTCAATCAATCCAATACCGTATATTGACAAGGAGTCCCAGGAAGCCCGACATCGCTTAAATCATAGATAAAATCATTCGCTAGGATCCTGAGGATCAGGGCTAGATCTAGACAGCCAATGGCCAATAAAGACCTCCGAGGAACTGTTTTTGGATGAAGCAGCCGTCTCCATTCACAAAGAAGTATGCCACGCGCTGCCCGCCTGACGAAGAGTCTACTAATTCTGAGTCTAAATATTTGATTAAAGATTTGTGGAAATTACTGGTGAATTAATACATCGATCGAGTCAAGAGAATAAAATACACTCTGCTTATCTCTGAGCATATATTTTCCATATAAATGGAGAGAGACTCTCAACTACAAATTTAGTACAGGATAGGATCCCTACTATCAGCGAGAAGGTTATGGCGAAAAAACAGTACCGTTACCCTAACGAAGCGGCCTATAACTCTCCCATCTGGATCTTCCCTAAAAAACTTGACGGATCCGGCGAAAAGAAATGGAGGGTAGTGATCGATTTCCGCACCCTTAACGAAAAAGTTATTGGGAATGGATACCCACTGCCTAACATCATGGATCATCTCGATCATTCAGGAAAAGCCCAGTACTGCTTCATGCTTGATCTGGCCAGTGGGTGTCACCAAGCGGAAACTCACCCCGAATATAGAGTTAAAACGGCGCTCTCTACGCCTTGCGGACACTTTGAGTATTTGCGTATGCCTATGGGAATCAGGAATGCCAGCGCTACATTCAATCGACTCATGGACACTGTACTAAAAGGTATGCACGGCACCGAAGTGTCAGTATACCTAGACGATATCGTGGTTTCGTTCCAAAGATTTAGAAGAACATGACCTGAAGATTAGAAGCTTGCTTCATCGTCTCCGAGCAGCCAACCTTAAACCTTGACCCGATAAATGCGAGTTCTTTCAAAGGAAGTAGTCATACCTTGGCCTTATCATCGATTACGACGGGTTAAAACCAAAATCGACCAAAATCGACGCCATAACAAATTTCCTCCACCCTAAATCGTTGCGTTATATCCGAAAATTTCTTGGAATGTCAGGGTAATACCAACGGTTTATTTAGGATTACGCGAAAATCGCAAAACCTTCATCCGACCTCGTCAAGAAGGACGTTAAATGGAAATGAGGTGCGGAACGTGACTAAAGCTTTAATGAGCTCTGCAATTCTTGTAGCCATACTGACTCAAGAGGAAGAAGCACTAGACATGCCTGTTGCATATTTTTCTAAGGCTATGAAGAGTTACGAAGAAAAATATCCCAAGGAAGAACAGGAATGCCTAGCCTCGCAATCCCTTAAACACTTTCGACCCTTTTTATACGGCCGAGAATTCATACTTACTTGCGACCACGAATCTGTCCACTGGATTAACAACATCAATAATCCAGAGGCCAGGCTGCTCCACTAGCGACATAAACTCCGAATATACTGACATAAGTTCCAGTACGAACAAGGGTAACTAAACAAAGGAGTTAAAGCGCTATCGAGGAATCCTCATGATGATCCATCTAAGTATTCAGGAAAGTCTAAGATCCCAAACGCGGCTTCAAAAACTTCTCCCTCTTCCGAAATAACTAAATCTACTGTGCGTGATGCCCACGTAAATACAGGAGCAGACCCTCCAAAGGTGCTAGTTCTGACTCGAGCTTGAGCTTCTAAAGGTAATTCTGAAAGGGAAAAACTTGCCCCAGGAATATCTACCAATACGGAATGAGTCACACGATCCAGTGAATTTACGCTGCCAGGGAAAACAAAGCTGGCAGTACCCAGAGCGTCTGCCTTCAGGCCTACAAAGACAAGGCCACCCGACCCTTCAAAGACGAATGTCCTTCCCGCACCAGTACCTAGGAAACGAGGGAGATCGAATAATATTTAACAGCTGACACACCCCTGAAGGAAATCACGTCTACTGAAGTAGAAGGAAGCTCTATAAGCAAACAATAAACTAGACGCAGGAAAATAAACAAATCACGGGTGCCAGAAAACGAATCATCAACTAAGCCATTCTCTGACGATGAGGATTCACACCCCTTAGACACACCTGCCTTTCAAAAATGCCACAGCGTACTGCCCAACTTGATACCTTTGTTGTTCGCTAAAAGGGACGATACCATCCCCAAGAGTTCTCCCCCTGGGATCAAGACCCCGAATGGTTCCCTCCCGTGCAAGACTTGTTCGTGGACGTATGCGTCGATGCACCGTGCAGCTACCATGTCAAAGGCTAACGTACTGGGTTGTCAGCAATAAAATTGCTCGCCATACAGGTGTCTCAATGATCCAAAATTATTGTTTGCAATTCTTTTGGTTTCTAAATTCTTACACCACAATATTCGCAAAAAAATTACCTGTGGTGCATCAACGTCGCACATCACAGATAATCCAAATTCGCAGTTTGTCGGGTCTTAGCAAAACCCTGCCCGACTAAAGGTCAGGACGCTGCCCTGTTAGTGGATCTCTAAATTCCTCCACGATTGACATCAAAATAAAGTCAAGGATCTATATTTTCCCTTCCGACAAAAAATGTATACAAACTATGCTAGTGCGCATTGTGGCCTCTAGCTAGTTTTTTATTTTAACAAATCATTTTCCTTTGCTCATGAATTAGTATGGTATGCATTGTGGCTGCCAAACTAAGGTATTGAGTGACTGGAAGTGATTTCATCAGTCCGAAAAGGTGCTGTAGTAGACGAAGAGTGCCAAGTGCCTAAGAACTACCACTTTAATTTATCAAGGCAGAACTGGTATGCATTGTAGCTGCCATACCAGTACTGACAGAATTAAACAAACTAACGAGGAGCGATACCTGAATACAAGCGGACGGAGAGTGCCGGTTATTCGGGTTGCACTAGTGTCGAAAAATATAAAATTCGACGTACAAAAAGATTTAAGTGCACGCTTTGCGGGAGTGACAAAAGAGAGACAGTTATCTCTATATGTATCTCCTCTGACCTGCAACAGTTTATCGATAATAAGAAAAGTTCCTGGAGGGGTAAGCAAAACAAAATATTAAAAAAATATCTCTGTATCGTGCCCAAGCATTTAGTATTTCATAACGTCACTGACGAGATTTTGTAAATAATATAACTTTATTTTGTGGAAAATTTATTGAACCAAATTTCCACGACTGATAAAAGAGTTTGTTATGAAAAATAAGATAAATCAAATATTAAATTATCTAATAGAATTTAAACCGGCTTTCATTAAAAGTGTCCATTGAAAACTGGGCAGCTTGGAAGCCTCCAACATTCAACTTATAAAATTTATTTATGTAATGTGATATGCTATGTAAAAAGCCAATGGTGGCAGCGGTGCGAGTTTTCTTTCCTCAAATGATTACCAAACCTCGTTACTACGTAACAAAAGTGTTATCTAATTGTTGTGCAACTTGTGATCTCTTCAAAATTTCTCTCAGTATTTGTTATAGAAGTTAAATACAATTTGATACTCTCGAAATAAAACAGAATTTCAAGTAGCTGATAAAGTATACAAACTGAAATCTCTTTTCAAGTTCTTGTCATGCAACTAATAAAAGTAAGCTAATTGACTTAAACTATTTCGACCGTACAAAATTGTTCCGTACGAAAATAAATAATCGCTTTTCATAATATTTGAGAAACATAGATTCAAGCAGCTAAAAATTATGCTAATTAAACCAGTTAAAAATTGATCGTCATGCAGCTAATAAAGCATGCTAATTGACTGATCGTTCTCAAGTATTTTAAATTGAATACTTTATTTTAAAGTAGAAAGTGAAATACAATCTGATACTCTCGAAATAAAAAGAAATTTCAAGCAGCTAACAAAGTATGCTAATTGAATTCTCTTTAAAGGTTATTGACATGCAGCTAATAGAAGTATGCTAATTTTTTAAATTATTTCGGCCGTATAAAATTGTACAGTAGTAAAATAAATTATCGCTTTTTATAATATTTATAATATTTGAGAAACATGGATTCAACCAGCTGAAAAGTATGCTAATTGTACCATTTTACATTGACCGACTTGGCCAGTAGGTAGGAGTGGGGATGACGCGTTACTAACGAGGAGCAGGCGGAAATAATTATCGGATTGAGTTGACTTTACGTACAAATGTTCTCCAGGCTTGAGCGCTTCTTACGAATGTAATTTCATGGTCAAATTGTTTAATTGAGTGTTAATAAATAATCTATCAATTAAATCTAGGCGATGAGGTTCCAATGAACTCTCAAATATCGGCCAAAACTTTTAACGTTGACTCATTATATATACTTTTGATAGTATCATGTCAAAAACTCAGGATGATTGCTCAATATTTCGAGGAATAGTTTCGATAAATAAACAAGCGCGACTGAAGTCCCTCCAATTATTGCAGGCTATCGGCCAAAAGTTACACGAAGTATCGCTATTTTTGAAAATCGGATGCAGTTTATGTACACAATTATAATAATATTGATGTTTATTGAAAATTATATTATACACAATTTAGTATCCCTCTCAGCTCCTTCAAAATACCCAGCTTCTTATGTCCCTTAACTCCATCAGTCTCCCTATCCCTATCCACCTCACTTTCCCCCTAACATCCCCCACTCTTATCAGTACCCTCCACATTTTCCCGCTCCCTCGTTTCCCCAGTGGTATCCAACGGACAACAGTGCTAGAAACAACCCCCATGGTAAAGTGATGGGAAATCAATCGATAGCACGACTCCTCCAAGGTCGAATTCAACCGGACTGCCCGGAAATTTAAACTCGCGACAGACTCCTTTCTCAGACGCGACAAAGAGTCAGCCGACCCCACAGCGCCCCCAAAAACATGTTCACTTCCCGCAGAAAATCATACAGTCTTACGAGCAAGAACCAAATAGAAGGCTTTCCTGTCGTCACCTTAATGGAACCGGAACTAAGGCACCAAAAGCCAGCTTTCTAGTATACACGAGATCAGGCATGAACATAATAAAGATTAAGAATCTGCTACTTGAATTAAATTACGAGCCTAATAAGCCCGTTTTGTTGACAAGGATAAACCCAGTTCCCGTGGAGACGATTGGAACCATAAATCTAACATTACTTGGTACTCCAGTCGAATTCCATATTGTGAAGAATAACTTCCCGATATCTCCTGCTGGGATTATTGGCAGGCCATATTTGCGACAGGAGCAGGTCCAAATATTCTTCAGGCACAATTCACTAGTTGCCATCTCGGACCCAATTAATCTCATTACGTTTATTAACAAGGAGTCTCAATTGGCCCGGACATCGCTCAAGCACGAAATCAAACCCTTTGTCAGGATCTTGAAGATTAGGGCAATAACAAGGCAACCAATAGCCACAGGCGTCCTTAACCCAGAAATAAAGTAAGAATACATCCTTAGAATAGAAACCCCTGAGGAAGTATACCTAGGCGAAGCAGCCGTCTTCGCTTACAAGGGAGTCTGCTACGTACTCGCTATCAACACTCGGGAGGAGGACGTCGAGGAAGAGGTACAGGCTCAAGAAATACTGCCCTATGATTTCATCGACCCTCATGACGAAGAGTCCACCATCTCTGAATCCGAATATTTAGTTAAGGATTTGCGGAAGGAAATGGAAAGTTCCTACACTGACCGAGTCGAGAGGATCAAGGCCAGCCTATGCATCGCCGAATTGAAAAAGAATCCCTACCAGTAGCGACGAGATTATAGCAAGAAAGCAATATTGATACCCTAATGAAGCCGCCGACCAAGTGGCTGTCCAGATATAGAAACAATTCGAACGCAGTATAATAGAAAACTCCTAATCCCCTTATAACTCGCCTCTCTGGATCGTTCCTAAGAAACTAGACGGATTCGGCGAAAGGAAGTGGAGGGTGGTAATCGATTTCCGCGTCCTGAACGAAAAAGTTATTGGAGATGGCTACCCATTGCCTGGTATCACGGATATCCTTGATCATTTAGGAGAGGCCCAGTATTTTTCCATGCTCAATTTGGGTAGTGGATTTCATCAAGGCGAAACTCACCCCGATGACAGAGTCAAAACAGCGTTCTCAACGCCTCGAGGACACTGCGAGTATCTGCGTATGCCCATGGGAATCATAACTGCCCCCGTTACGTCTCAGCGACTAATGGACACGGTACTAAAGGGCATGCATAGCACCAAAGTATTCGTGTACCTGGACGACATTCTGTTTCATTCTAAAGATCTAGAAGAACATGACCTTAAGATTAAGATGTTTCTACATCGACTCCAAACCGCGAACCGTAAATTGCAACCTGACAAATGTGAGTTCCTACAAAAAGAAGTGGCGTGCCTCGGCCACATCATTGGTTACGAAGGATTGAAACCGAATCCGATCAAAATAGAGGATATAAAAAACTTTCCCCGCCCAAAATCGGTGCGTAATATTTCTTTAATTCCTTGGATTGTTGGGTTACTATCGACGGTTCATTGAGGACTACGCGAAGATCGCAAAACCCCTAACAGATCTCCTCAAAAAGGACTTAAAATGGAAATGGGGATCAGAACAGGGCGAAAGCTTCCAAAAGCTCTGTGACTCCCTTTGCAGTGAACTCATCCTGAGGTATTCTCATTTCAATAAAACCTTTAAATTGACCACTGACGCTTCGAAGCATGCTGTCGGATCCATATTAACCCAAGAGGAAGAGGGTCCAGACATGCATGTAGCATATTTCTCCAAAGCTATGAACAGTTGTCAAAAAATGTATCCCAAAGAGGAACAGGAATGCTTAGCTATCGTTCAATGCCTCGAACACTTTCGACCATACCTTTACAGTCGAGAGTTCATACTCGCCTGCGACCATAACCGATCCATTAGATGAGTTACATTAATAATCCAGGGGAAAAATTGCTTCACTGGCGGCATAAATTCTGGAAAGGAAAATTCGACCCAAGGAACATTCACCAACGTAGAACAGGCGATCCCAACTCGAAAGCCTCCCCTGAAGAAGAAAACAAAATCGTCAGTACCCAGGGGGGCTGCTTTCAGGCCTACGAAGACAAAAGCTATTGTCCCTCAATGATCTAAGGCTGCTCCCGTACAGTTGCATCAAAAACGAGGAAGACCGAAGCAAATCCCAGTTCCTGATGAATCTGCCGCGAACTATGCGGTTCAAGAGGAAGTCCTACCTCCCGAAATAGATAAAAGTTTCATAGGCAAACGATTGACAAGGAAAAGGGAAACGAAAAATTTGCCGGCCATTGGAAGCGAATCCTCAACCGAGCCATTCTCGGATGACGAGGACTCTGACCCTTCAGACGCGCCCGTGTTCTGAAAATCTCACAGCGTATTACCAAATTTAGAACTTTCACTCATCATCAAAAGGGACGACTCTGTCCCTCAGAGTGCCCCTCCCGGAGACAGAACCCCCAGTCCGTGGTTCCCTCCCCTGCAAGATACAGCCGAAATAGAGACGAAATAGCAGCGGCAACGATAGCCGCTCAGAAGGCCCATGAAGCTGGCATAAAGAAAATCAAGATAGAAATTGATTTAAAGTTTTTGGTCAGCAGCGCCACTGAATGGATTCCTCAGTAGGAAGCAAATGACTGGAAGACCTACGAAAATAAGCCAGTTTAAAATCGATTCGAATTCGAGAAAATGAAACCCGCCCTTGAGCCCTTGGAAGTAATTTGGGAACACGTCCTCGGACATCAGGGCATTATCGGTAATGAGATGGCCGATAAATTGGCCCGACAAAGAATTGAAAGTACTGCGACCACCGACAGAGCCGAATCGGCTTTCCCTCCTGAATCAATAGTAGTCCAGGTGTTTCCGACGACTGTGAGCAGCGAGGACGACGATGACCCTGGTGAAACATCAGATCTCCTATTACAATTTTCCGAGGCAAGTTTCAAGGAAGACCTATAAAGTTCCTTCTCACAATTCGACGCTCAACCATCCCTAACTTGGGTCCACGATGAACTAGGAGAGGGCAACAAAGTTCCATACACATATGTCGCAGAAGGAGAACAAGATAATGAACCACCCTAAGAATGAGAACGCCTCGATCCCTGTGGAGAATACGACGATAACATCTTTGCGGAAAGGGTGGAAAGCTTTTTGGAAACCTACGAGAAGCAAGCTAGCCAGGGAACTGACATGGACTCAGAAGCTGAACCAATGCAAACCAATCCACTCGTGGCTACGGAATTCCCGGCCCAAGAACTCTTCGGTCCCACTAAGCGAATTAAACATCTATCTTCTTCCCCCACTAAAAATTCCGGTGTGGTAAGAAGAAGCACCGTTCGATTTAAGAACCCTCCCGAAGAGGTTAAGCCCATCCCACGGTCCCCGATCATAGGATGAAACCAACAAATGAAAAATCTATTCTTTACTCCAGTCCCTAAAATGGCTCCTGGTGCCAGGTCTACTCTTTCATAAACACCCATGCGCGCCCGAACTTTAAGGAAAAAGGAACCTTATTTAACAGGAAACCCGGATTCATCCCACGAATACTACAATCCGGAAAGGTATTGGACCCTTTATTGACAGGCCCTTCTCCTTTCTCTTCTTTCCTACTAGACGTGTAATTACACTGACGATTCTCCGAGTACGGAGCTTCACCTCCATACCCCTACTGATGTAAAATCAAACCCGGTTGATACAGACGAAAACGTGCCTAACGTGTCGCACCGATGTAGCAAAGATCCTCATCGCTACCGAGCGTCTTGATATTCAAAACCTATGGGAATGCAGGCCCAAGAAGGGTCAGGTCCTGGTTACTCCCCACGGTCGACACCACATCTACTCAGTCACAATAAAAAAGATACACGAAGATAATATCGACTGGAAGGATGCAACAACAGGATCAATCAACCTTCGCACCGCTCTAGAGCGGGACCACCAAAAATTCTGTCCAATGGCCAATTACGGAGATGCGTTATGTTTGTCAACACAAATCAAAATGGCGGAAATACTATCAACCGTTTTCCAGAATAGCAAAATCATTATCACTCTCTACCACGGGAAGGTAAAGGTACCTCTTCTCGAATTAAGACCGAAAATAATAGCCGAATACCACGGTGGCTTAATTGGTGGTCACAAAGGCGTGACCAAAATATACCATCGGAGCATACCCCTCGGAGCATTCTGACCGATAGAGGAAGCAACTTACAACTTCCAGTTATCGACCCCAAACCAACGGGGCGCTAGAAAGAAGTCATATAGTCCTAACGGATTACATTAAGCATTACGCCAACGATTATGACGATTGGAACCGATTACTCCCTTTCGCCATGTTCGCCTATAATACGCGAGTGCACGAAGCGATAAATTTCACGCTCTAGGAATTGGTATATGGCCGAGTGGCAAGAACCACGAGTTCCTTCCCTCAAGGCGAAGACCTTGAAAGTTACAGTTCCTACCTGCGCGATCTAATAGTAAGGATATCGGAAATCTAAAAGATCGCAGCCACAAATCTGACCAAAGCGAAAATAAATTCCAAAGAATATTACGATCGCAACGCTCGGCCCTTAAATGGAAAATTAAGAGACCAAGCTTACGTTTTCAAGGAAGTTAGGGATGGAAAAATTGACAATAGAGCCACCGGTCCCTGCATTATAGTCGGATTCACTGAGGATAACAATGTAATCCTCGAAACCTAGACCGGTGACCGTTGCGCCAAACATAAGGATAAACTAAAGGTTGTTCGTTGCTAACCTCGAACGAACCTCAAGGAAAAATTTCCTTTCACTTTCGAAAAGAAAATCTAATCCCTTCTCTTTTTAGCTAAAAATTATCCATGCCTGGTTATTTGTTTTTCCTGCTTTCCCTTCCAGCCTTTGAGACAGTCCAGCCGGCACTGTTCAAGGAGAATCCCCTAAAGGCCAGCACGGGAGTCTACTATGAATACTTGGGGCCCATGAGACGAGCCATCAGCAATTGTACGATCACCGTATTTTTGGACCGCCAGAAGATCCTGGGGACTTTAAATACATACGAACAACGATTCAAGCATCTGTCCGACCTGAGCATGCCAGGATTGGGCCTATCCTGTCTGCAGACAATTACCGATTATGGTCTCGACGACAAATTTCTGGTAGCCGAAGGTCTGAGGCAGGAAGTGTCCAGACATGCAGCAGAGATTGGTTGGCAAACAATCTCACATAGTGAGAGCTCAGCTAGAGGAAGTGCATGAGCTCCCGAAAAGCAATAAAAACAGAATCGTTCAGCACGAAGCTGAAATGCCCCGAAACAACTTAAGACTAGAGAACCTTACAAGGGTAGTTTCAGAGCTTAAGCACGTCGATGCGCTCACTCACGTGCTCAAGGCAGTGAAACCCAGCCTTGATGACTATATCCGCTCTGCATCCGAACAATTGAAACCAGTCTATCGGGATATCCAGGATCATCATTCCGAAATCGAATTTCCAATCCCAGGGCCACAGGTGGATTTTGAAGAATTATCCAGAATCATCACCATCACAGCAATCTACAAAAAGGAAATCTTAAGTATACTCGTGGACGTCTCACTGCTGGAACACACCAACTACCTGATATACCAGCTGTATCCGGTACCGGTGTTCCAATCAGTAATAAAAAACGGTTCAGGAAGCGCTTACGTCCTACCGAAATTTTCCCACATTGCCGTGGGAGAATCCCAGAGGACACATATCTTGCTGAACCGTCAATATTTAAAATCATGTAAAAGAACTTCTTAATACATGATCTGCAACAACAACTTACCTGTGAATGAGAATACGAGGTATCAATCATGCGAGAGCGAGCTGCTGCTGAACCCTTCAACAGCAACATTCCGTAGATGCGACATCCGAGTGACTCACGGTAGGAACCGAAATGGATTTCTATTCAGACTCTGAAGAAATGTCTCTATTCCTTAGTTAAGCCCTGTCACGTACGATGAAAAAAGCTGCCCAAACTTCCGCGAAAATAAAAATGAGAAAATTCTGGTATTTTTTATTGCCCGTGGGTGGGGGGAGGCTTTCCCTAAACTAAAGGAAGGGCGAGAGACTCATCTCTCCTATATTTTATGTTTATTGTGGGATGGTACCCCTACCTCTCGGAATGAGAGATGTTGTCCATAATTCTAGAAAAGAGGAAGAAAAGTATCCGAGACAAAACAGAACGATACAGCTTACCAGTACAGAGCTTAAGCTACCGCTAGTTGAACACACACGTACATTTTTTTTTTTTTTTTAACCAAAAGGAACGAAAGGGGACTTGGTTCTTTTTAAATTCTGTTGTGGTTGACAAAGCAGGCAAAACTTTTTCTTTTCGTGGGTTTATTAACCCACTCTAATCATTTTCTTAGGCACTCGCAAGAGCCACACAATACGCAAGCGCCTGTCACTTCTCTGAATTTAATTTTAAGAGAAGTAGAAAATGATTCTATTCCTCATCAAGGAGAATTGCAGTCTTCCGAGAAAATTACGCTATCTCGTTTTGAGGTTCGAGAAAAAGTAAAACTTTCTAGGCCGACCTAATTTTGTTTTAAGCAGGCCGGATAGGACACAAAAACAACATCACTCCCGTTATCGATCCGGGAAAAGTATAGTCCCGGCTAAACCGGTATAGGACACGATGAAGGAACGTTCCCGTTACGGTCCTGCCTCCCGTCGTACAGAGTTCAATTTTTTCGTCCGGATTGCAAACTCCGTTGATCGATAACTCGGTCGGTAGCTGCGGCTTATCCCTATTGCCAATCCAAGAAAAGTATAGTCCCGACCAAACCGGAATAGGACGTGACGACTTACGTACCGAGAATTTGTCCCTCAATGTCACGGTCGATTTTTGAAACGCGACGTACGGACGGTCAAAAGTCGGAGGTAATCTGGCTCGTACCAGGTCACTCAGTACACTATTTTTTTTTTTATTTTTGTCCGATGCGCCTTGAAAATTCATAGTCGAGGTAAATCAGGTAGGGATTTTTGCAGAGTTGCGGAATTTGGACTAGGAAGGAAGGGATATGCCGTGCGACTTGCGACTAAGTTTGTAGGTGTGCAGAATTTATGCAACTAAACTCCTTTGCTCGGACTTTTGCACCTGCGAGGCAGCAACCTCGTCAGCATTTTACAGAGGTAAAATACTTCGAAGTCTTTTACATTCTCTTAGAAAATTTTCAAATTCAATTTGCATCACAATTGATGCAAGTTGGAATTTTCAACATAAGAGTTTAGTATCTACTATTTTCAACCTTAATTATTTTAGAATAAGGAATTCAGTATTTTAGCGTCGCACCATTGCTGAGTAAGCACGTGACATTGTTTTGATGCCTCACGTTGTCGTGCTGTCAGGCAGTGCAATTTTGAAGTCAATCGGCGGGGAGAGAGGCATACTTATCGTAGGAGGATGAGGATAGAGAAGGAGAATGAGAGAGACCGCGTGTATGAACGTTCGAGGCACGGTGGTGTGTTGTAGTCATTGAGAGCAACGTGGTTATGCGCGAGGAGATAGCGCTATGCAGGCCTTGGCGAGAGAGAGATCGAGTGTGATGCTTACGCGTGTGTGCGTATGCTCACTATTGCGGCGAGTATAGGTGCACCTTCGTTCGTTTTGAATCTGCACATGAATTTTTATTTCAGACATTATATTAATAAATTGAGTGGATTGCATATCCCTGTCAACCTCCTTTTTAGGTACCCAAAAAAAAAGGAAATTGTCCGAAAATTAATTTCGGGCAATTTTATTCAATTTTATTTTCCTATATTGTAGTCTTCTTTACTCACGAGGTCGGCTCGCAGGCTAGTTTCCCGAGAGCTTGGAATGCTACGTAGGCATTTTGATAATGAGCTTTCAGGTTATGAGTGAACAAAGCGAGACTTTGTTATCTATGTAGAGTCTGAATTAATATAGCTTGAAGTAATATTTCAAGCTACACTAATTTGAAAGTAACCGAAAATTTATTTTAGGTTGTGGTTGTTCGTAACAAACCACACCGGAATTTTATTATTTAGTTCCCGAAATTTAGGGCGACATATGAGTGCAGAGGGCCACAGGAGAAAGAAAGAGAGAGAGAGAAAGGAAAATGTATGGGCGCCGGTTTCAAATTTTTAGTTTCATAAAAATCGCACAAGCTTAGTTTAATTATAAGTTTTGGTTATCAAATCTTGATCGTTCTGAATTGAAAATTGCGTGACCAATTTTCAATTCTCAGCTGAAAATGTTCACAGAAAAAATTGTTTAATTTTGAATGTTTTAAACTCATCTTCTTTATTTGGAAATTCCATTAATTGGTGCAATTTATCGTTTTTTTTTTTTTAAATTTTATGTTCTCCCTTAAGGTCTTAAGCTTTTATCTGCAAACTCGAGTAATTGGCTTAGTGTTTAGATTTTATTGAAATTGGTTGCTTTTCTCAACTTCATTTCCTTTTAAGTGGAGGCTTTCTGATATGAAGAATCATTTCTTTTGGTAGAAATTTAATCTTTTTTTTTTGTTTAAAAATGTTAAATATCCACTGAATTTTACGTATATAAAGATAAAGTAAAAACTAGTTTTAATTATTATTATTGAAATTTTCCTATTTTTATTGTTGTTATAATTCATGGACTTTAGGAACAATCTTCTAGAATTGGAATTGTTGGAATTCGATCAAATTCCGAAATTAAAAATTGATTTAGATTTAAAATGTTTTTCTTCGGTCTATAAATGATCAAAACCCCTATGTATTTACCGCAGGCTTCAGTCTTCTCCTTATTCCCCTCTTCCTATCGTTTTAGTTGAAAATTCAACTGTTTGTTAGGAAAATCCTCTACTTTACTAAATTAAAAATTCTACTAGAGGTTTCAGATATTTTACTTCCTATTTAATCAGTCGTCAAGTTAGAAAGGTAGACTACCAAATCTAAGGTTATATTTGCTAAATATTGTGAAGCCCAATAAACTTAAAAATATTTTTTTAATTACACTGGAATTTTTTTATCTTTTAAAACTTTGAAAGATTTTGAATTTTTGAATTCAAAGTAACTAATTTAATAATTACAAATTTTTCATTCATTCATTTTAATCTTTTGCGTTTGTTAACAGTCTCATTTCTGAATCCAAAAAGGTTCGTCTTGAGACAAGTTTACGCCGACTTGAAATCACCATGCTAAGACTATAAAAGTAAGACATTGTGTTTTGGTTCGTCTCAATTTTGAGACGCAGCCAGACATCGATATCTTGGAGACGAACTTAAGATATCGCCAAGTCGAACTCAAGTCGAAGCATTTTTACTCGGGTGGTTGAGAATTCTGTTATTGAATTGTTGGTTAAGAATTCAGTTTGGTGAAAAATTTTACTATTATGTTCGAAATTAAACCATTTTTTTGTTTGAAGATGTCTCGTTTTTTTGTTGAATATGACCATTTTGCATCCAAAACCAAAATATTGATTGTCTGACATGTCATCGATATTATATTTTTCGCTGAGAATTCATCTCTTCGATTCAAAATACATCATTTTTGAAAGTTTTAAATACTGTGTTAAAAGGTAATTCTATCTGTTAAGGATTCATCTCCTTAGTGAGGGAATATAATTTTCTGGATATTTGTTTTTGTTGTTGTTAAAAATTAGTTTTTCCACATGAAAATTGAACCGTTTGAATTTTGGAAAATTCGTATTTTTTGGTAGAACTGAACCTTTTTCTTACTTGAAATAAAAAAATTGTAATCCTCTAGTGTTGGAGTATCAACTATACTATTTTTTATTGGCAATACATTTTTTTCTTGCAAATTGAACAGCTTGGTTGCATTTTTTTTTCTTAGATTACTAAGAAATCTTTTATGGTTGAAAATTCAACCACTTGGTTAAAATGTTAACTACTTCCTTCAAAATTCGTCTCTATGCTGTGAAAATAATTTATTTTGCTGAAAAGCCGTTTTTTGGCTCAAAATTTTTCTTCGTAGGTTGTAATTTCATCCATTTCATTAAAATGGAACTGTTTGGCTATTAATTAATCTCTTTTTTGTGAATATTCGACTATTTTGTTGCCAATTTGTCGTTGTTGGATAAATTTTATTGTTTTTCATTTCAAAGTAAAACATTTGGTCGAAACGTTTCACCTATCATATTTCTTCTGGGGATTTTTTTTTTTTTTTTTTTTGAAAATTTAACTATTTAGTTGAGGCGAATTCATTTCCAATCGGGCAGGCTGTGGAAGCTCAAATCACAGAATCGTTTCAACACGAAATATGTTGTTTTTCAATGGATTTTAGATGTCACGTTTTTCATATTTTCGTTAAAAGTGTGATATTTTTTTAGCTATTGCAGATATTAATTTGTTTTTTTTTCTAATTCTAAAAAAGTTGACAAAATTGACAAAATGGCGGCGGTTTTCCTTAAAAATTTCAAACCTAATTTTCTCAAAAACCCCAGAGTTTTTTTCTCTTATTTTTCTTTAAGATGGTACTAATATGGTAAATATATTTCAGTAGAGTTTACCTTTTGCCCGCTTCTTGGAGAGGAGAAAGATTTTTTTTCTTCTGAAAAATGAAAATTCACGATTTTTGCAAAAAATTCCACAAAAAAATTCCTTACAAAAATTTCTACAAAAAAGTCCTCCGGTACTTCTTTCTGTCTTGCGTTATTATTGAACTATTCTCTAAAATATGAATAATAACAATTTCCCGCTGTCATAAATAATCAAGTAGGATGTAAATCATTAGTAAGACAAACATTTTCTTTTCTATACAATTATGTCCTAAAACTCTAGATATTTGAAACGAATATTTACACCCTACTTGATTATTTATGACAGCGGAAATTTGTTATTATTCATATTTTGGCGAATAGTTCAATAATAACGCAAGACAGACAGACATTTCAGAAGACTTTTTTGTAGAACCTTTTTCAAGGAATAACTTTGATTCTTCAACTTTTCTGATATCTTGTTTTTTTTTTTTTTTTTTTGCAAAAATCGTGAATTTTCATTTTTCAGAAGAAAAAAAATTCTTTCGCCTCTCCAAGAAGCGGACACAAGATAAGTTCTACTGAAATATATTCACCATATTAGTACCATCTTAACGAAAAATCAAGAGAAAAAAAACGCTGGGATTTTGAGAAAATTAGGTTTGTAATTTTTAAGGAAAACCGCCGCCATCATGTCAATTTTGAACTTTTTCAAATTTTTTCAACGGATTTCAAAAGAGGACTAAAAATATTTTTAGAATCAACAAAAAAATTAATACCTATAATAGATTTAAAAATATCACACTTTTAACGAAAATGTTGACAATTCTTTGATAATCCACGTTTTCAATTTGATAAATTCAAATCCTGATAAATTTGTCAAAAAAAATTTGCCATTAAATCGGTCTAAAATCCTCTGAAAAAGAATTTGTTTCGTGTTGAAACGATTCTGTGACTTAAGCTTGCACAGCGTGCCCGAATGGAAACGAATTCCACTTTGAAAACTATTTATCTTAACTTGAAATATAACTATTTTACTTTTAATTAAAAATTTACATATTTTTAGATAAAAATTAATGTAATTTCTTTAAAATTCGCCTTTATTGGTTAAATATTCCTCATTCTAAATTGTAATTTTGAAAAATAAATAAATTTATTTTATTTTATTCAATTTAATTCTCACTTGAACTTTTTAGTTAAAGATTCATCATTTTAGCTAAAAATTCACTTCTCTGGTGAAAAATTAAAATACTTTGCTAGAAATTCTTCTATTTTGTAAAATAATCATCCGTTTTTGGCTGAAAATTAATCTTCTGGGCTGAAAATTTATCTTTGGCTTCAAAAGTTCATGTCCTTTAATGAAAATTATTCTTTTTCGGTAGAAAATTAATCTTCCGTGCCTCATTTCCCATTTTAGATTTTCAGCCTTTGGATTGACTACCCGACTTGGGTAGTTGCGGATAGGCTGACAATCCAAGGTGGAAGAGTGGCCGCGTGATGGTTCCCTAGGCCTATGGAAGGAGGATGTAAAATTGCAAGAGGCGACCCCAACAAGGTACTCACACTCCAAGTGGTTCCAGGAGTATTCCTGGAGCCAGGAGGAGGGCGAGTACCTCACTCGGAGCTACGGGGCAGTGGTAAGTCGTTTGATCTTGCAGTATATTTCTTTTTCATATATATATATATATATACGACGGTTTATATAAACTTATAAATAATTAATTATTAATTATTAATATTATTATTATTATTAATTATTATTAATTAATATTAAATAAACTTCGGTTTCGGTTTCTATTCCTTTTGAATAAAACTGAAGGGCCTATGACAAAGCCACCGAACGCGTCCTCGGGTTGCGGATAGAGGGTCCCTGTACCAAGGGTTTCTG
>JAABKJ010002841.1:0-27063 GCA_011634705.1 Andricus grossulariae
AAGATCAATTTTCAACCAGAAATGGAAAAGTAAAATTTCTAGTTTGAAAAATTAATTTAATTTGTTTAATTTTTAACAAAAAAAATTAATTATACCAATCCACAATGTCGAATTTCCTGTCAAAATAGACAAATTTTGAACAAAATAGTTGAATTTCCTACCTGAATAAATGAATTTTCAACCAAATATTCGAATTTTGAAACAAAAAAATCAAACATTATCCAAAAACAGTTGAATTTTTAACCAATACATGAATTCTCAGCGTAAAATTTAATAGTTAATATTTCAGCCAAATAAAATTTTCAACAAAATAGTTCAATTTTCTACCAAAGAGTTGAATTTTCAACAAAATATGTGAGCTTTCAATCAAATAGTTAAATTTTCAATCTACAAAGATGAATTTTCAATCAAAACGTCGAATTTTCAACAAAGTACATGCATTTTCAAATAAATAGTTGAATTTTTAACCAAAAAAGAAAATGAAAAAATATTGACATTCAATTTTATATTACAATTATACAAAAAATTAGTCATGCACTCGAAGAACAAATTCCCTGCATTCAAACCAAAATTCCCTAACATTTTCAGGTTTTTCCAGGTGAGTAGACACCCTGATTATTACATACATGCACCTCCAAAAAAAACGGTTCAGCAGTCTTTTTCTGTTCAGCAGAGAAAAAATTTGAAAACAAATTTTTTTTTCTTTAAGGGGAAAAAAATTCCAGGACCATGAGCAAAATTCAAGGACTTTTCCAGGTTTTTTTCAGGTAGAGACAAATTCACGGATTTTTCCAGGTTTTCAAGGATTTCCAGGACGCTAGACACCCTGACTCAACTCACAATGTGATATTTTAAACAAGAAGATTATTTTCTAAAAATGGAATAGTTAAATTTGCAATCAAAGAGATGAATCATCATCAAGAAAATTAATTTTTAACAAAGTAGGTCAACTTTAAACCAAGTAGCTCAATTAGTGACCAAAAAAGATGACTTTTGTAACAAAATAGTTGTATTTTCAACAAAAATAATTAAATTTTTAACCAAATAGTAGAAGTTTTAACCAAACGAGATGAATTCCGAACTAAAAATACAATAGTAGACTTTTCAACCAAAATAGTTGGATTTTCTTATTGGGTTCTATTAATTCAGTTGGCATTTAAGCGAAAAAAAAAACGAGAAAAATGGGAGAAAGGCTAAGTTTCTTGAAAACAGGGGAAAAAGTACAATTCTTTAACAAACGAATTCTACGAGTATCAGTTAAAGTTTCTCAAGTATGTTAAAGAAATTTTCAAAATGGTTATTTGGAAAACCTAATCCCTTTTTGTTTCTGTTTCCTCAGGACTTGAAAATTTTTCTCTATGGTATAATTATTCACAAAAATACCTCAAATAACGAAAAAAATTCTCTAGTCCTTTTGGAATGAAATTTAAATTTTTTGGTTAAAAGTAGTGGTCCATCAAATATTAAATTATCTCTTATAGATTAATATACGTATAAAAATCGGTCACAATCTGAAGTCACTTTTCGGATCTAAAAAAAAACGTTGTAAAAAATTGGGATCCACAGAAATATAAAATTTATGATTATAATTATTATTATTGACATGAGTCAATATATTTATTCTAGTGATTCTACAAGTGCTTGTGTATTTATTGCGAAACCTACACTAATTCTTTGTCCGTTTTAACAGGAATTTCAGTCTTAAGTCTCAATTTGAAATTGATAAAGTTTGAACGTCTTTAATTTAAACTTTATTACTAAGATCGAACATTTTATTATAAAATTATTTAAATTTTTACGTTTTCAATTCAAAATTGTATTTTGAAACTCATTCAATTTAAAATTATAAACTTTTAGCCATTTCAAGCTCCAAATTGCCAAATCATTAGGACACAATTAGAAGTGGTACCGTTTTAAACAATTTAATGAAATCATCTTTTGATATTTCAATTTTAAATTGGTTAAGAATTAAGGCTTTCACTTTGCAATTGTACAGTTTAGAATTATTTCAATTTAGACCAAAAAATTTATTTAGATACGTTTTTTAAATTCGCAATTCAAAATTATTGAATATCAATTTCTAATTATTAAGTTTTGGCCGCTTCAAGCTTCAAATTACCAAAACATTAACACTCAATCTGAAATGGTACCATTTTGAGCGATCTGAATTGAAAATCGTTTTTTAATGTTTCAATTTGAAATTGTTTAATAATTAAACAAACATTCACTTTGAAATTGTATAGTTTGAAACAATTTAAATTTAATGCTAAAAAATTGTATTTATATATTTATATTTATTTTATATTTACAATAATATGATTGTTCAATTAAAAAAATTATATGAAGCAAATTATTCTTTGAAAAAATAATTTTTAATTAAAGTTATATCAACTCTAAAAATCCTTAGAACACTATTGGATTTTCTCATTACATTGATGTAGGTATGTCTGATTAAACCCGTCTATTACTACTTGCAGTATTGCTGGATAAGAGAACTCAACCCTTTAGTTCACAATTTACGACACTCATTTTTATTCGTTGATTTATCAAGTAGTTCATTTTTCTCAATGTTTTTCATTTATACCAGTTTCTTTTTCATTCACATTCAAACTAATGATATTTTTTCCTTATTCCTAACATGTTATTCAAAAAAGGCAAGTGAAGAAATACATTAGATTCAAAATTTATATATATTTTTTAAACATGCGATTGGAAAAGAAAACAATCATGGATGTTAAGAAATTCGTAATATTTCATTTTCGAATGTGGTGCATCACATAATATTTAGATAGCTTGATGATTTCCATTTTTTGTTTAGTATAAATTCCTCTGCACTGAAGGAAATGCAGCTTCTATAATTTGGAATAAATAAATTTAGTTCTTGAATTTTTGCAATTTATGCCGATTTCTAAACAGATGGTTTTTCATTATGGACCTCCAGCTTAACAAAAATTTGTTCCTAATTTTCCATTTTGAAAAACGAGGTGGAAATGACACATGGAAAAGGGGTTTGAGCATTTTTTTACTCTTTAATGATAATTAAATACAGGGAAAACACAAATATACTATATTGTCTGAAGAAGTTTCATTGAAATAGTGTAATTAATTAATATGCAGGAGCAAAGAATTAATTTGAATCCTGAATCAGTGGTAATTATTACTGATTTGATTCAGTAACCTTTTTCTCGCTGATTCAAATTTAGATCTGATTCAAGTTTAGAGTTACTGAATACTTATCAATATTGCTTTCGATAATTAGTTGATTGAAATTCAAAATTGGAAGAGTTTAGTAATCAAAGAACTTACCGAAAATTCAATAAGTCGCGTTAAAGACAGAGGTGACCGATAAAAGCTGGTTTACAGCTTAATGACTTGTTACAGCATGGATTGGGAGTACATTTCTGATGATTTTTAACGCAAGATCTTTCGTCAACATTTATAAAATCCATACAAATACACAAGCAATAAAGAGCACGCATAAAAGCGATTTTAAGATACATTTTGTGTTGTATTTTGCACTCTTCACTGGAATTCTCGCAAATAAACCACCGCTTATATAAGTCTTGCATTACATGAATATACGCAGTTATCAAGTCTGCGTGTGCAAGAAGGATATAATAAAATTTCACGCGCAAAATTTAAGGAGAAAAATAGGGAAAACCCAGAGTGGACGAACTTGCATTAACAAGGCAAGAAAATAAAAATAAAACAAAAAATTGCACTATGAATAAGTTGATAACTAATACCTGATTCAAAATCTAGTCTACTTAGATTATTATTTATATTTAATATATATTTCTAAAAATAAAATCTTTGACACGTAAGAGTAGATACAAATTTTACGCAAGGAAGAATGTAATTATATTGAGAAAAACAAACATTGCACATCTGGAAAACAAATAATAATATTGGATCACAATATACGATTGTCGCCGGAATTATCCTTATTTCTTTGCAAGGGAGAACAGAGGAAAAAGCAAGTAAAAATGTCTGAGGACAAAAATATTTCCCAAATAAATTTACTACTAGTGAAATACAAATTTCTACTAGGAAAGAATCTTTAGACAAGATTATCTAATCAGTGGAGCAGGATTTTCACTAAATTAAAGTTTTCAAGATTAATCAACTAACCCTTGAAAGAAGACATCTAAGTATTGCAATATAACTGAAAACTTTCAAGAAAGTAACACCAAAATTTTTTCAAGAAGAAGCAACAAAAGTCTTTTCACTGCCAACAAGAAAGGGTTTAATTAGCATATACTAGAGATTTTTAAACCGAAAGTTCATCTAGTGACTCGAGACTGAATCAAAGTTTTCAGGATTAATCAGCTAAAGGTTGATGAAAGTTCTTACGGCTGATAAATTTACAATCATTGCCACCAATAAAGAATAACTAAGTTAATGAACAATGTTCTCAAATCTTTGTTAAAAAAGGTGCTGCTCTTCTGACTGTCAATTTAAAATTTCAGAATTTAGAGTCAATCATACTAAAACTATATACTCCATATAATGGTCTTCCCTATAATAATGCCCAATGTTAGTTTCTACTTCACAATCCATATTTTTTATTTCATGGAGCATTTCCTGATTACCTAGTGGTCGACTGAGGTTAGCCCTGGCTTCGGATACCGTTAAGCACAACATCAGATATGGTATATAGTGTCCAGGGTCAGTGCACTTTGCTCGCCAAAGAGGTTCGATCCCCTTGGTCTGGTAATCTCTCTCCTGGACGCTGCGCTTTCGTCGGCCATTCCGACTCCGGAAGTCGGTCCAATAACAAGGAGAGGGTTGTTCCTGCAAACCCATGGCCAATCCCATCCGGGGTCGACTGGGTTTTACCGAATCGGGAGCTCTGCTTCCTTGAGTTTGCGTCGACGTAGTCGTCACATCGCTCGTGCAACAAGTTCGCAGCAACTTCACGGTTCACTGACACCAGGCCAACGCCGACGCCCGTTCAAGCGACACTCGACGTCGGGACGCCACAGTCGAAGGACGCGCGGCATGAATATGTAAGCAATTCGCGGCGAGACGGGATCATTTGCATTCGTAAACCTTATCCCTTGAAGGCCTCGTCAAACGGATACCGGAAGTCCTTTCCCTACTTCAAAAGTCGAGGTTACCTGTCGTGACTGAGTGTTGAAGAGCGACCTTGGATTCTGCTACCCTCAGCGATCTTGAAAGTGCGAGAAGTTTAGTTTTTTTATCAATTCAGAGAATTATAATGAGATTAGGAAGCCTTAAACAAGAATCTCCTGGGTGATATCTCCTGGTTGAAGAAACTTAGGAGTAATCCATAAAAGATATAAATGTGATATCAATGACTTCAAGTAATGCTGCAAGAAAGTAGGATTGATAGTGGTATCATTGACTTTGGTATTGGTACCAGTCGTTGGAAGTAGTTTTGAGGACAAATCTCTCGGGGGATCTCTTCTAGAAGTTGACGAAACCTGGTATCTATTGGAATGTTTAAAAAGATGATGATAACAGACTTCAGAAATTAGTGAAAGAAACTAACAGATTAATAGAACAATATGTTGAGGCTTATCCATTATTGTGATTAATGAGAATGATTCTTACTGCAACAGATCTATAGTGATATAGAACTGGGAGTGGTTCAAAAATATTGGTACACCATTCGGATCTGGAACTGGACAATAACTGGGTTAAGCTTTCTCTAATAATCAGTTAAAGGACTAACATCAATCAAAAGAACCAGCATCAATCAACAGACAATCCATCAAATTGGGATCTTTAGTAGTAATCATCTAGGGAACGAATCCAGTTAGGTTACTCATCGCTTAAGATCTTAAGAGATGATTAGCTTCACTTCAATAGAGGGGGACTACTAGGTCAAGAACTTCAGTAATCATCTCAAGTCGAAATTGCAGAGAACCCCCATATTTTAGGTCAAGATTATTAACGATGATCACCTAACTACCCGAATGATACTATATGATAAGTTGAACAATTCAGAACTGATCAACTAATGGATGAAGCCACATGTCCATTAAGACATCAGTCATAAAACCCAAGAATTGGATAAGTCTAAGCTTCAGTCGCTGTCAGCTAGTGGATGGAAGTACTTGAGCGAGATATCAGAACCAGAGAGAATCCTTTATAGAGTGATCACAACTTCATGAGAATTTTCGAAATTGAAACGAAAAATAGAGAAACGATTGAAAGATTGCCACGGGGTGAGAATATTCACGAGTGTTTATTTAGTGGGCAGAGTAGCATTTTTGCTCTGATTTGCTAATCGAACAAAGCAAGAGTTCTTGGAGAAAGAACAGCAATTCTTCTACTGAATTGAAGTTTTCATTGATTAGCTAAAAGTGGACAAAAGAGATCCAGAGGTTACATATCATCATTTTCATTCAGGTAACACATAAGATCCACATGCACAAATTATACCCAAGAGTTTTAATAAGCAATTCCAGTTGTTGAGAAACATACAGGTTTGAACCAATATCAAAACAATCTGACACATCTTACCACAAACATTAGTCTGTAAGAACATCTTCAATAAATCCGAAAACCTTCATTAATTAAAATACAGCAAGAAGATAACCATCTCTAGATTTAAATAAAAAATCTCATCCCCAAAGAACCCTGGATCCGAAAAATCATAGCTTCCTAAAGGTATGATAGCAGCTCATAACCAGAACTCCTCCCGGGCGGGTTCTCGACTTGGTCAGCTCGAGGACATCGGCACCGGGACACCAAACAATATCTCTGATAAAATCCAAGGGCTCGGGGAGTTGAAAGAGGAGCGCAATCAGGAGGCGCCACGTCGCGACGAGTCTTCGAAACGAAATTCGACAACGATGTCGAATACAACGCCATCTGGTGGAGTTCAGGAGGACGACGATGACGAGGAAGAGGATGAGGAGGATGGGGTGCGAGTAGGGGAAATGGATGAGGAGGAGGACGACGAGGAGGTGGAATCAGTCAGAGAGAGGGAGATTCCAGGTCCGGAGGTGGTGGAACCCTTGATAACGAGCAACGGTCGTAGGGGAACAATAGGGGTGGGAATGGGTATGGTAATGAAGGATACAGGTATGGGGGTGAAGGAGCCATACTCAAGTGGGGGTGGCGGCATGGGCGGATACTGGAACAGGCAGAGTAGACCCTCCAGTCCCCGCATGCCGCCTCCGGAGCAGCCGGAGACCAGGCCGAAGAGCCGATACGAGCCGGTGCAACCGGCAAGGTACAATAACCTTGGATATTGGCGAGCCAGACGTGTTACATTCTACAAAAATGGGGATCCCTATTTTCCCGGTGTCGAATTCAGGTTAGTTACCAAAATTTGGATTTTTGGGGTTATTTTGGCAGGGGTCAGATAGTTTGTGGTTGTAATGAGTGGTAGGGTTCAGAAGAAGAGATGTGAGATGTTTGGCAACATTTTCTTTTAATTTGGTATCATGTATTGCTGATATGTATCATCAGTTGCTGATCACAAACCGGCAAAGACTGTTGCCTAATCTAACATCTGTTAGTCGTCTAATTATTGTAATGTCATCTGATATTATCAGGTACTTATGGTGGAAAAAGAAGATGATAAGTCATTGATGCTCATGCTAATATATCAAATTATTGATTGATCGTTATACCCATGTTGGTGTTTTTGATATATGTAGAAAAAGATCCAATTTATGATAAAGATATTCTTTTTCCTAAAGATTGATTTCATTATTAATGGTTAATGAATCTCCGCGAATGGTTAATCTGGTGACATCCTGGTCTGATTTGGTGATTAGGTATTGATAGTTGGATATAATCATAAGATTATAATAATAGGCTGATCATGAAATTTTTATGAATTTAAAAAAACAAAGGGACCTGTATTCATTATTATTAATGGATTTATTTGGATTGTTAATGGCTAATTGTTTCGCTGATTGGTGTATTTCTGCTTTTAATGAGTATTCAATATGTTATTCATGTCAAATTTTATTTATTATCAACGAAATCTTCGAGCTTTTCTAGTTATCTGGTTTCTGATTCTTATTCTTGTTGATACTTGATACTTATACTTGATGCTTCTTTTATTTTATTATTCTTTTAATTATTTATTTTAACCATAAATTAACCTATTTTGTTTCAAGAATTCTAAGACACCAAATCTCGCAAAAAATGTTTCGAATTGGATAAAATCTGTATTGAAACCTTTCTATCACCTTGCAAGTCTCGCCAAGTGGTAGGGTCGTGAACTTAAAATGGACAGAATATGTAAATTACTATGTAATTTTCTAGTAAATTATACTGCGCGAGAGTCGTGTCAAGAGGCTTCAAATTTTTATGCCCAAAATACAATAATTAACCGTTTTTAGCAACAAGTCGTAAATTACATGTTTATATTTTATACCTGCTTAAATTATGTAAAGGCTTTAATATAATAAGAATCTTCTATAAGTATAAGATATTCAATTTCAACTAAGGTTCTAAAATTTATCAACAATTGAATAATTAAGATTACTCCAGATAATCCTGATATTCAAAAGAATATTTTACTTTACGAGAATTTGATATTTAAAGTAGAAAGCTACTCTACACGGGTTTACATTAATGTATAATTCATGATCAACCTGCTAGGTGAAATTCACTAAAAGATAGGAACAACCGATTCCAATAAATTTCTTTTAATTAACGTAATTTATTGTATCCAGTGGTAACATATTCTTTTAAAAACACGTTTGAGTTCTCAATTTCTATTTTGACAAAAAAAATCAACAAGATTAGAAATATGAATATATAATCATTTTTTTTTTAATTTTACAAACAAATTCACGATCTTTAATTCAAACTTAAAACTAAAATTGATATTTAAATAATTGAAAATTAACATTCAAGAAACAATATTAAATATTTATGGAGAACGTTGAAAGATGAAATAATTCGAATTTTTTTGTTAATATTTCTCTTGAAAATGAAAGTTTCAGGTGATTCAAAATTTTATCGATCGGTTGTACAATTAAAGTAAGTCGCTCGGGTTGAAGAAGGAGAACAACCCTGAATTCACGCCTCGTGTTTACTTAGAGGCGCCGTCAGCGTCAGGTTAACATAAGAGATTAATGGTAACTTGGCCAGGTAGAAATCAATGTAAATTTTAAGACACTTGCCTTCAGTTATAAATGTTTCCATAAAACCATAGCTTAGTTATACGAATTTCCAGAAAATGTATTTGAACATCAAGACTTTATAAGAAAAATGACCACTGCAATCTTGTATGGCGATAAAAAAGAAACAAAATCAATAGAGTCGTATCGCGATAAACTGGTAAAGCAAAACTCCTTGGGCTTTCCTACTTTGCATTCTGAGGACTTTGTATGTAGACCTCAAATTATGAATTTAATGTCTTGCTTCGAAATATGGTCATTGTTAATGATTTGTTGAAATTGATTAGTTATATGAGGGCTGAATGTTTTTTTATTTTCAAAAATATTGACAGATTATAGAATATTCAATAGTAATATTAATTTTCTTCAAAATTCAAAAGTCGATAAGGCTCGCAAGAAGGCTTAAATTTGTATTCCTTAATTGTTAAAGTGCATAATGATTTGAATAAGGTTTTAGGTTTCATTTATTTATACAACCTTGAACATTGTTAAATTTTAAAAGTTTCCTAGTTCAAGTGGTATATAACATTTTGAATTCCTGAAATTTTTAACATTTTCAATTTGAACTACTTCTATCTCGAAAGTTTTTAAACAGTTTTATACACAAAATTATTCAATTTTCGGTACACCTTGATTAAAATCATTATAAAGAACTTTATTTCGTTTCATTTGGTAGATTTCTAAGTAAAAATTTCTCATCATTCTGTTTCATTTTCCAAATTGTCATGATTTAAAAAAGTTTTTAATTGAAATTTGTCATTGAATGGTTCAAATTTCATATCGTTGCATTTTGAATTCTTCAATTTTATATTAAACGTTTTTAGGGTTTTGCAATTTTAATTTTTTTAATTTGTCCCCTTTAAATTAAAATTGATACAATTTATATGTTTTTAATTTCAAGTGGTTAAAAATGATTTCTTGTTTACAGCTCAAATCATTAAAAAAATGTTGTTCAACCTTAAAAGATTCAAGATTTGAATTTTCTTAATAATGAATGATATTATTTACATCAATTAGTTGATTAAGCTTGAAAGTCTTTCATAATCAGTTAAAATTTATTTCATTTTGAACTCATTGGACTTTAAATTTTTTAATTTACTAGCTATTTACATTTAACGAAGTGTCTTATCGTCGTCCCGAAATTCGGGTTGAGTAATCCATTGTTTTCAGAAGCTTGTCTTGCCCCGAATTTTCGGGACAACTAGTCCATCCCCTTTTCCGACTCCCCGAATTTTTTGGAACGATTTGACGCAGCCTAAATTTAATTTTTTCAGTATGAATTTCTTTTGATTTAAAAGTTTTTAAACAGTGTTATACATAACTTATTTAGTTTTCGTTACATCCTATTTGAAATCATTAAAACAGTCTATATTTTGTTTAGTTTTTTAAAGTTCAAAACAAAAATGTTCAACATTTTGTTCTAATTTCCAAATTATCGTAATTTAAAAAGTTTTTTATTTGAATGGTTCAAATTTCAAATAGTTACAGTTTGAATTCTCAAATTTTAAATAAAAGATTTCTAGGGTTACAATTTTAAATTCTTCCATATTATCTAATATAAACTCATTAGAGTTAAAAAAATTTGCAATCTCCTAGCGATTTAAATTTAATTATTCCTGCTTTAAAAAATAAAAACAAATTTTTATTTTTAAGAGCACTCAATTTGTTATTCAGATATTTAGTAACTATTAACTTTCTCATAAATATTCTTAATATTTACAAGGAGAACCAAGACTCTTCAGAATTTTGTTTAGATTCATATTCCTCTCTGTGATAGGTCATTATGAAACTTAATATGCTTAAATAATAAGATGCGCTTTTCAGCAATTCTCGAGAAAAATGGCTTTAAAAAAGGCAGTGCCTAGGTTCAGGGGAGCTGAAAAAGGTGGCTAGGTTCACCGAAATTTGGTGAGTGTACCAAAAATATTTTCAGGCTCGATTCCTACTGCCAGCATTACTTGATCACTTTTTTCAATATAATTTTGTTTATTGCAACAGACTATTAAATTGATTTAAGGCAAGCCAAAATATTCATTTTTAACCTTTTTATACGTTAAAAATTGTTGTTTTTTTTTCAACCTTTATCACTTCCTAAGCAAATATTATAAGGATAAGTGAGTTCCGCGACATCCTGGAAAAATTAGAATTCCATATGCAATGTTTTTGAAAAATGTCTTTTATTTATATTCTACTTTTATATCTTTATTTTACTATTTCATTATATTTGAATATTCATTTTAATCTTATGATACTATTCCTATATATTTTATTTTTAGCTCCTATGAAATTAATAATAACTAAAATATAAATATTCAGTTGAATGGAAAAAATTAAAATTTTCTTTAAAACAAACTTTTATTGAAGTAAAAGTGGTAAAGGCAAAAAACAATGTTTCCATATGAAAAAATGGTTAAAACTAAATATTGTTGCTTCATATAAATAAATTTAATCATCCAGTGAAGTAAAAAAAGATATAATAGAAAAATAATTTGGCTAAAAATACAGGCAGCAGGAATCGAGCCTGGACATGCCGGTTACAAACTAGGAGCGCTACCGCCTGATCTAACCGGGAGTTTAAAGATTTTCGCATCGCGGTCCATGTAATATACGTGGATTTTTTTAAAGCCATTTTTCTCGAGAACATTTGAAAAGCGCATATTATTACTTTAGCATGTTACAAGTTAGGCAATGACCTATTACTGGGAGAAGTATGAATTCAGAAAAATTCCGAAGGGTGTAGGTTCCCCTTGTCAGATAAGTATTGCAAAAGTAGATAATTTCTTAAAGCTGTCGAGAGAAAAAAAATCGATTGCCCGTGGCACTAAAAACTAATTAATTATTAATTATAATTATTAATTATCATTAATAATATCATATAATTATTAATTATAATATTATAAAGTATTTAATAATTTTTAACTATAAAATTATTTGAAATAATTTCCTAATTATTTAATTTTCGTAAATGAATAAAAAATAATATTTTTTTAGATTCAAACCCGGACGAGACATCGGCTCGTTGGAAGCCTTGTTGGACAGGTTGTCCCTGCGCCTGGACCTCCCGAGAGGAGCACGCCACATCTTCTCCATGGATGGGGACCGGAAACTCAACCTTGATGAACTGGAGGACGGTGCCTCGTATGTCGTCTCTAGCTACAAGACTTTCAAGGTAAGTACCTATTTGTTATCGAACGAAAATCAAAATTTACTTAAAAAAAAAAAAAAATTTGGGGTGGATCAAAAATTAAAATCTACATAATATATGGTCATGGAGAATTTTTGAGTAAATGGTTTTAAACCTTTTTAAATACCTTTTTTTTAGTACAAAAGTAAATAATCAGTCAGGGGAGACCAAAAAACAGATGTATTTTCATCAAAAAATACAAAAATAATCAAACAAATTATTTATTACATTGCATTAATAAATTATGAATCTTTCCGAAATTTTTAAAATTAAAATTGTAATTTTTCGAGCTGGAAACGGGAAAGTTTTCCAGCTCAAAAGATTAACAATGATAGTTACTTTTGACAATTTGATAACTTATTGCGAATTGACCTTGAAAATGTTATTTGCAAATATTTTCGAGGATACATTCGTAATCGGCATCTCAAAATACGTTCGTATACGTGGCTTATCAAAACAAGAATAGAGGCAGTTATGAACATGATTTTTACAGATTTTTAATTTTTTCGATTTTTTGGGATTTTTTGTGGGTAAATATGAAACTGTTAAGTAAAATTTTCCAAAAGGTTTCAGACTGTTGACTCGAAAAAGTTTTTTGTCTTTGGAATGACGGTTTTTTTTATGGTTTATACTAGTAGATAAAAAAATGAAAAAAAACGAAGAACTTTAAACCGAAGTTTATAATTTTGTAAGAGAATATTACGTTAGACTGGTTAATATTTAGATTCCAGAACCCGCATGTCTCACTCACGAGATGTGACAAAGAAATTGGCTCTTTCCAGTTTCGCATATTTTTTTATCGCCAAAGTGGAATTTCTCATCATCTGAAAAACAAGGCAATTCAAGGTAATAACTCAGTATACCTGCAGTTATGAAAAATGAGTAAATTATAAATTCAAATTTATTGTAGCACCATCTGTCTTTGCACGCAATAGATCTTGTTTCATGATTTCCAAGGACTGATGATTACTAATATTAGTATTACCGCCTGATACGATAATAAGCTCGTGAAATATTCTTCACGATATTAAAAGTGATTTTTTATAACAATGTATGTTCAAAGTTACAATACAAGAATCAGAATAATAATTTTTGTATCAGGGTTTATCCATAAATTACGGAGTTCAATAGTAGTTCAGTAATTACAATAAGAGATTGTAATAACTTTATAAAGACTTCAATATCAGTATAATTAGATCAGTATTTTGATTTTTGTCCACCATTCTGTAGAAAAATATCCATAAAACATCATATTTTTCAATTTTCTGATTTACTACTACCCGCGAATGTATTCAAAATTTTTGGTGTGGCTTTGCACTGTTTGCTATATATAGCCTTAAATTTGGTTATATAATTTTCTTGATTTGACGACAGATTAAACAGAAAGTAAAAATATCTTAAACCCTTAGTAGAGAATTTCAATCTTCTAAATTGTTATTGAAACTATAAAGTTAATTATTTTGAACAAATATTTGATAAAATTGAATAATCTCGTTTTATTACATTTTAATTAGCATTCGTTATGATTGGAATCGTTCTATAAGTACATTAAAATATAACTATTAATCATAATTTAAAATAAAAAATTAAAATAGCTAAATCGGCTTTCATGCCATTTAAAATTTTTTTAAGCAGCTTTCAGTAATCTGTATACAGATTACTGAAGAAAATCAATAATTTTATAAGTTCATTTAGGATTTTATATGGTAATAAGATGTTATTAAAAGAAAAATACCTAGCAAGACTCTTTGATTCAAAGAAAAATATTCGTCGGCACTCAGCCAAAGAAATTTCAATGGTTCCAAGAAATGTTTTTTTTTGTTTCGATAGAAATGTTTCTTTAATTTAAAATTATTTTCTTTATTTTGAAGCTATTTTTGTGTAAATGAAAAGAAAGTTAAAGAAACGGTATATTTAATTTAGAACAAATATTTTTCTGAGTGATTCTGGAATTGTGAACTGGAATTGAAAATTCGCCGACTTGTTTAATTTTAAATTTTTATAGCTTAAAATCATGAAATAATTAACATCTTTTTGAAATGGGTCTATCTTGAAGATTGGCAATTGAAATTTCTTCAATTCTTAATGTGTATAATTTAGAAAGAAGTAATTTTTATTGTTTTTTTTTATGAGTTCCATTTTGAAGATTTACAAGGGAAAATTCTTCAATTTTAAAAATTTATAAATAAAAATTCGTAACTTCAGATGATTTTGATTTTCAAAAGTCAAGGCTTTTTAATCCTAAATCTTTCAAATTGAAAATATTTCAAATGTAAATCATCTGAATTACAGAATCATAAATAGTAAATTTTCAAAATTAAAATCTCTTTCGTTTTCAATATTGATGATTCAAACGTCTACAATGTTGAAGAGTTACAATTGAGAATTCTTGAATTTTGAAAATATAACATGAATTTTTTTATGTTTTTTTGGAATATATAGTTCAATTTTGAAGATTTAAAATTGAAAATATTTCAATTTCAACGATCTTCAATTTAAAATTCTTTAATTTTTACGATTTACAGTTGAAGATTCATTAATGCCGAATGTTAATAGTTTAAAAGGATGTAATTTAGAACGGGTTTTTGGAATAGGTATGTAGTTCAATTTTTAATATTTAAAATAAAAAATTATTCAATTTTGAAGCTTTGCAATATTGAAGAATCTTCAATTTTTAATGTGTATAACAGAAAATGAAGCAATTTTGAATCCAATTTTTGAAAGAGTTTAATTTTGAAGATTTAAAATTGAAATTTATTCAACTTTATATTATAGACTTGCAATTGAAAATCTTTTAATTGTGTACAGATAAAACTACAACCTTGATTGTTTTTGGAAATTCTTATAAATGTTTATATATGTAATATGTGTTGCGTTACATAAACAAAAGAATATTAATTCAGGAGTCTCGGGTAGTAACTAAATTGTATTCAATGAGAGATGGCTCAAAATATTTGTAAAAATTACGCAACATATGCGACGGAGGGGGGTGGGGTCATTTTTTACGACTTGTTACGTGGAGGAGGGGAGGTGTAAAAACTTGACAAAAAATTGTTAAATAATTTTTGGATGATCCCTTAGAACCAATTTTAATTTCTTTAAATTTATAATCTTGAGAACCTCTTTTGGTTCGATCAATAAGCGGAGAACCAAAAGGTTTGGGTCAATTTTCTACATAAATTTGCAACATCAGTAAGTTTGGCGACCCGCCGAAAGCTAGCGCCGAATTCGTTTGGGTCGGAAAGGAAAGTGGAACGAGATTATCGAGCGAAACCGATAATATTTGTTTAGCCGTTGGCTAAACACGGATTTTACGTTTATTCTCAAAATCGGGGAAATATGACGATTTTTCACGAAAATAGGAGAATAAAGGGTGAATCAATTCTTTTAAATAAAATTAATGTTTCAGCAATAATTTAATTTTATATTACAATATAGAATTTAATATGAAACGTTTTAAATTACTGAGATTTGAAGTCGAAATATATTTCATTTTCGAACAAATAGTCTACTAAAAGAGATGAATTTTCAACAAGTTGGATTAAGCGAAAAAATACGAATTTTTTACCACAGCTTTGAGGTTTTAAGCCAAAAATGCCGATGTTTTAAAAAACAGGTGACTTCTAAGCCAAAAAGATTAATCTTCAACAAGAAAGTTAATTTTCATCCATGAAAGATGATTTTTCAACCAAATAGTTGAATTTTCAAGAAAATAGTCAAGTTTTCTACCAAAGAGGTGAATATTAAAAAGAAAATTAATTCTTATCAAAGTAGTTCAACTTTCAAACAATTAGTTTAATTTACAACCAAAAAAGATGAATTATTACCAAATAAATTTTCAATCAACATGAATTTTCAACAAAAGTTCGAAATTTTGAAGCCAAAAAGACGAATTATTTAGAAAAAGTTGAATTTTATATTTAAAAAAAATGAATTTTGAACAAAGAAGTTAATTTTCTACAAAACATGTAAATTAGTAAATGAATAAGTTTATCTTTAACCAAATATTTGAATTTCTACCCAAATAGTTGAATTTTCTACTGAAATTGTTGAATTTCCAACCAAAAATATAAAGTTTCAAGAACAAAGTTAATCTTCAACCAAATAGTTTAATTTTCAAGCCAAAAAGATAAATTTACTACAAAATAGTTGAATTTTCAACAAAAAAGTTGACTTCAATAAAATAGTTTAATTTTCAACAAAATAATTAAACTTTCAACAGAAATCGTTGAATTTTTAACCTACAAAGATGAATTTTCAAACAAGAAGAATTATTTTCTCCCAAAAAACAAATATTTAATAAAGTACATTCGTATTTTCCCCCACATTTGTACACAGACCTTTTAAAATTAAAGGTCAAAGAATCGACAACTGTAATTCGTTGATTGTGAATTCTCTTTTGTTAAAGCTCCTTCGCCTTTAACGGACACATTATCATCACGTATCTCGTGCTTCGCTCGTGAACTTTTCCACATTATGTTCAACAGTATTATATCAAATGTATATTATATTTGTTTTTCTACCTGGGCCTGGTGTTGCTTATTCAGATATTGCAAAATAATGTACGAATTTTATCTTTCCTGATTACTTCAATATTTGCTCCTTATTTTGCACAAAATTTTATTCTCAGCTATCCTGAAAAATGTATCATTTCAATAAACTTATATTATCAAAATTCATAATATGCATTGGTATTGAAACATACGTATTTTTATTGTCTTGTTTTTATAATTAAAAAAAGTGCACATCCTAGAAGAAAAAAAAACAAATTGGTTATTGAACATCTTATTGCATTTTGTGTCGTTTTTCCATAAATTTAACTTGTTCATTTTCAATGTTATTTTTTACGATTTAAATCAAAAATACGCATCCTAGCGTAAAGTAGTTCTGAGCAAATTTGCAGATATAATTTTAAAGAAAATTTTTGTCAAATAAAATGTTATTGTAGCTTGTGTCCTTTTTCCCAAAAGTTAATTTTTTTATTTTCATAACAAGAGTTTATAAAAAAGTTGTAGATGTTTTTTGGTTGAACAAATTTTGCCTTTTCATTTTTTCTCGTCTCTTGTGTCGTTTTTCCAAAAGTTTAAATTTTTTAGTTTTATTCTTGTTTTTTACGATTGACAGGAAATCTACTCATTCTAAACAAAAATTATCAATGAAAAATTTTTAGATCCTTTTTGTGTGAACAACCTTTGTACATTATTTTTTTTGTATCTTGTGTCGTTTTTCAAAAAATTAATTTTGTTTATCTTTAACGTCATTTTTTACGATCAAAACAAAAACTACGCGTCCTATTCAAAAATTAATAATGACAAATTTGTAGCTCTTATTTGGATAAGCAACTTTTGTCAATTTATTTTTTTCATAGTTCGTGTCGTTTGTCCAAAGATTACATTTTTTATTTTTTAATGTTGTTTTTTACGAATAAAACAAAAACCACGCATCCTATCAAAAAATAATTCATGAAAAATGTGTGGCTCTTTTTCGGGTGAATAACTTTTGTCGTATTATTTTTTTCGTTGCTTGTGTCGCTAGTCCACAATTTTTATTGTTTTATTTTTAATGCTGTTTTTTACGAATTTAAACAGAAACTACACGCTTTATCAAAAAGTGGTTATCAAAACATTTGCAGATTTTTTAAAATGCATAATTGTTGTTGAATATGCTGTTTTTTACGAATTTAAACAAAAACTACACGCACTATCAAAAAGTGGTTATTAAAAAATTTTCAGATTTTTAAAATGCAGAATTGTTGTTTTGCTGCTGACTTTTTTCACATAGTGCTTTGTTTGACTTTACATTTTCATTTTCGTTTTTTTTTTCTTTTTGAATTTTGTAAATGCTATAACACTGGTAATTTGTTTTTTATCGAAAAAAGTCATTAGATAAATTGTTCAACTTTTTGAATACTATAAACAGCCGTACATAGAATTTTCAAATTCTGAAAAAGGTGGTCTTATAAATTTTGAAAATGCTTTAACTTTTTGAATTTTCATCCAAAATGGTTGGCCAACGAACTTGACCTTCATTTAAAGGCAGTTGAAGAGTATATCAGCGGCCAATTTAATCTGTTGATTCTTCCGCAAGTCATCGTGCTCACAGGCAGACAGACAGACATTTTTACATTTTTTTTATGAATCTAATATCTTCTGCGATGAGAATGTGAAAAATAATCCTCTGTTTTTTCTTGCAGAGTTCAGTTCACAGTCAGAGCATCCATTTTCTGCTTCTTCTGACAGAGAACATTCTCCTGACACGTCTCTTACTCTAGGCAGACCTTATTCTCGGGCCAGATCTCCTTCTCCCACCGAGCCTCCTCTTCGTGCCAGGTCCAGGTCCCCTCCTCCCAGATTAATGGTTCCACCTACATGGATTAATTCTTCTCGCGGACGCCGATATAAACTTGACCAACTTCAATCTGTTCGGCTCATTCCCTATAAGAATCTGCACCGGATATTCGAACTCCGAAGATACACTTTTCCTGCGCATAAATCAATTGAAATATTGGCAGGACGCAATGTCTTTGCGCCCGTGCCAAATCAAGAGCAAATTGTATTATCAACATTCGATGGTGACGCATTTGCTATATTGGAGAGTGATGAAATTCTTGCTGGAATATATGCATCTGTTACTCGCAAATGCCGCAAAAGACGGGCAAAGATAAACATGGACAGCGGTTTGATCACCCCATTGACCTCGGATGAAATAGGGGAAACTCCAGTAGGTCCATTACACCTGATCTCATCTAATTTTCATGTACAGCGTGCAAACGACGATCCTACGCACCATTAATTCAATATGAAATTGTTTGTTATCCGAAGCAGTCTCAAAATATTACAAGTAACTCATAATTACAATTATTAATAAGAAGTTAATGTATTATGGTTCTCAAGGCTTCAATCTTTTGTCAGTGCCCCAATCCCATCTTTATCGCAATCAAAATAATTTTGAAAAATTCTTTTTCGTTACATCACGATGATATTTTCAAGGAAAATTATTAAAGGTTGCATAATTATTTATCTATGATAATTTTCCCATAGAGAAGACCACCCTAATATAGATGAAAGAAAATTTTACTGCTATAGAAAAAATTGCATGCACTTACAAAGAGAGATTGCGAAATACACGTCACCAATTCGACTGGGGCTTCACAGGGGAAAATTACATGAAAATCCATTACACACGTTTTTTTCTATCGATCCATTAGTCCTTAGTTTTCGAGATATCGAGGTTTTAGCATTTATGCTCGAGTGCTCGACTAGACACTGTAGCTGGTACGTACATAAGCACGAAGTCCCGGTCCGGGCTCTACAGTGGCAACCCCAGAGCTCGAGCGCAAATACTCAAACCTCGATATCTCAGAAACTGTGGCCCTTTGGATCGACAGAACTAATAAGCACCTAACTGATTTTTATGTATTCACACCCTGTAAAGCCCCAGTTGAATCGGCGACGCACATCTCACGACCTCTTCTTGTGAGTTAATTAGCTGTATTAAATATTTTTATTATTTGACGCAAAAAGTACGTTCAATATATCGTTTCTAGTATTGCATTTGCAAATGACAATATTCTTATTCACTAATAATTACGGTTCACCATTATTATACTTTTAATTGGAATCAGTTTATTATTTTATGAAAAGTGGACACGGGAGACCACCCTACATCAGGTAATGAAAGTACGTTGGATAATCATTCTTCAAAAACACTAACTTATGCAAAATAGTCCATTTAATTTCACTAATAGTAAAAAGATGTGATATTTGTTATTTAAATTCATCTTTATCTAATGTCAGTTCATTATCTATTGTCAGATGGTCTCCTCTGCAGCTGAAATTCGCGTGACAAATCAAAGTGTTAATACTTCATTAATGCTACATACAACTAATTTCATCTTGAAAACATCCTTAATAAAATAGTAAAACAAGGCCTTTAAAATTAAATAGTAAATTTCATTTGTAATCTTAAGTGTTTCAATGGAAGCAAAAGCCTGCGCCTCTTATAAAAGTGGTCAATAACAAATTTATAAGGGTGATTGCCAAAAAGTTCGCAATTTATACAATAAGATTTTCGAAATAAAAAAATTACCACGTCTCACGACCGGGTGTGATTTGGTATGGCTTTGAGTTTACAAACCAGTGATAGCTTCGTTCCTCCGAGAGCGCCGATTACAAGGACGATTATTTATCCGAATATTTTGGGTCTCGATACGATTCCTCCTTTCCCTTCCCTTTCGCTGTGATGTTTTAGTCGGTTGGAGCCGAGGATTCGTTCCCGAATATATTTCGTCTTTCGAAGTCCTGGAGAACGATGCCAGGCCTCGATTGTGCGATGGAGACTGCTGTCCAAAAGTCGCAGTTCCAGAAAACTTGGCACTTATCGTTTTGAACAATTGACTCAATCTCCCTTGGAGCTTTCGGTGGGGCAGCAATAGTCCTGGCATGAAATAGTAGTATATTGCGTTCTAAGTTGGAGGCAAAAGTCCTTTCGTGACGAGTCCACAAACAGTCAAGTGTCACAAAAAGGGCCTCTCACGAGACACGCACGATACTTTTTACAAGATCATGAAAAGGCAGTAAGTTCCATCGAATGTGGCTAATAAAAGCATCAATTCTGAGTTAAATATATTTCCGAAATTTTCTACTTTACTGGCAACAAATCCAGAGTAGCGAATTGTGCCGCTTCCCGCATTTTAGGACGTGTGCACTGAAACTCTCCACTTCCTTCCACATTCGGCATTTTTGTTGATTTTCCACTGTTTTGCAATTAGGACGTAATATCGATGAGGTTATAAACAGTTCTTCATTTTTCTGCTCTTTCTACTCTAACGCAAGCGCGATAGGGAGGTTGAAAGCCGCTGGGCAGCGCCAGCTGCTCTAGTCAAAGTTCCGCGAAAATTTGAATTGAATAAATTAAAAATTGCTCTTTTTGAAACAATTTAATGATAAAAGTTACTTAGTTATCTACAAAACAAGTTGAGTTTAAGTTATTGAATTTAAGCAGAAAAAAATAAAAATATTTGTATAACAAAAGCATTGCTCATTTATCCAATTTGCATTTTTGCGGAACTGCGACTAGAGCAGCTGGTGCTACCTAGAGGCTGTAAGATTCCCTATCAGTAGGTGGCTAGGTGAGCACGTGGCAGTTATCGCTGAAAACATCGACCTGTCTCCATCTTTATGTAACTAGAATCTATCTCCATTTCAACTGTCGCAAAATATAATAATGCTTATGAAGAGAGCCCTTCTTGTGTTTGTGACTTCAAGGCACTCCAAAGAAGAGTCGTTTGGTGCGTCTTCATTCACATCGTTCAAAACACGCCATTTTACATTCTGTCCATAAGCATGAGACACGCCGTTTTTCATGATAGTGTTGTAAAAATAGTAGAAAATTGAAGTTTTCAACTTCTGCTTTCTTTACTTGGGCTTTTAGAAGTGCGGCATTTTGATGGAGTAGTGTACTCTCCTCATTCCTGATTTCAGTCTTAAGGAGATTTAGAAGTCCGCGCCCAACTTAACCACATATGTCGAAGAAGATGTCCTGAGTGCGGCTCTTGGGGACGTCTAGGAATGTATAGGTCTTTCCAGTTTCAAGGTGTCTAATAAGACTCATATCAACGAGCTCAGGGTCCCCGGAAACATCAGTAATTCGTCCTCGCTTCAGATGTATCTTGGCGCACTTGTCCAACTCAAATTCCATTCCAATCTGTCTCGTGTACCCCTCGACGACACATAATGCACTCTGAAGTTGGCTTGTGCCAAAAGCATAGATCTTAACGTCATCCATACAAAAACCAGGAGTCATCTGATGCTCGCGATGATTAGTGTCGCCGCAGAGCTACCCAGGAAAATTTCTTATTGCGACAGATGGTAGCAGAAGTTTGATGCAAAAGAGGAGAGGGCTCGTGGTGTTGCCCTGAAGGTCGCATCTCTGGAAGGTGACGTTGTTCATTGTCACACGATAATTTCCAGGCATGGTAGTGAATATAGCTCATCAAACAGGTGTTAATCTATCCATGCACCTCACTACGTTTGGATGAAACTTCAAGCTTTCCAAGAGACATATAATAAGTCTATGAATAGTTGATTCAAAAGCTTTCCGGTAGTCAATCCACGCCATCCACAGTCAGCGCTAGTGGACTGCTGCGTCTTTGCAGATATATTCATCAATTAGCAGTTTCTCTCGAGAGCCTGATACACCTTTGTTCGAGCCACATTGTTCGTACACACAGTAAAAACACTGGGATAAAATTTTTTTCAGCTAATTTTAAGGTGGAATTTCATCCCACTCGGAGTTGGGGTGCTAAATTATCATCTATTGTTTTTGCCGCGAAACTGTAAAAAAAATTGACAGCAGGTGACATTTCGTACCCCAAGTCCGAGCGAAACGGTACCCTGTGTAATGGTACTATTGACAATACCAAGACAATAATATAACAGTTACTGGCCTGTAGTTCCGTGGGTTGGACAAGTCACCTCTCTTCGGTAGGAGTACAGTGCGTCCTAATACCAGCCATTGCGGAATGGGCCCCTTAGACTTTAAATATGATGTGAAAATATGGGCCAGATGTTGGTGTGTAGAAGTAAACTTCTTCCACCGGAGGTTCTTGATACCATGTGTTCCTGCAGGAACTAATTGAGGATTGACATATAATAATAATATGTACATGGTGTTGAAAAAAGTTCTGGAATCATCCTTAGGAACAGAAATGCGTTCATTGCAAGGTCAAGCTCAAAAAAATTATTGTAATCCAGGTAAAAGGAAAATGTATAGTCAATCTTGTAATATTCTTTAAAATATTTTGAATACTTTGAAATCCTTTGCAATATTTGGAGTTTCATAAAATCTTTAATATCTCTTGAAATCCGTTAAAATATATTGAAATCCCTTGCAATCTTGAAATGTTGTCAATGTACAGCCGGGAAATAAGACAGCGATTAGTCAGAAGAACGATGTCATGCAGAGAATTTGAGAATTTTTATTTTGCGTGAATATCAAAAATATGAAGGAGGTACATAAAATTTTGTACAGGTAAACCTTTCTCAAGCTATGAAGAATATGTGTACCAAATTCCAGACTTGTATGTATTGAAATATGAAAGCACAAAGGAGACGAAAGATTTTCACATGAACCTTATAAACTCCTGTTTTAAGCTCTATGGACATGAGAGGGTAAACGTAGGATGATATCAATGCTCTTTGATAACAATCCAAGACGGTTTTTCCTGTTCCAACATAAAAGAAAAGTAAAATATAAATAAAAGCTTGTCCGGCGAGAAAGCTGGTCTCTGGAAAAATGTATTTAATTATATTTTCAAAAACTGCAATGCTACTATTAATGGTATTTTTTAAAGAAAGGAAATATTATTCTTAATGCAAAGGCTTTGAAAAATTAATCATTAATAATTACTCATTAAAATGGGATTTTACTCAATAAAAGCTTATTTTCTCGAGAAAAAAATTCTGTACAATTTTGTATTTTAGAGATAAGAATAAAAGCGATATTTTTCGACAAAGTTTGGTATATTTCACTCTACGATAGGTATTAAAAATTATCTATATTATGCAAAGCCATGCAAAGATGCTTAAAAAAAAAAAGAGAAACATATACTTTCCCCCCTTTCCTCGAACTGATTTATGAAATATAAAGATAAATGTTTCAGTGGGTCAACCTTGGTCTATAATCCATGAGATATCAGTTAAGATTCGATATATACAGTACACGCCTTCTAATAGAACACCAGAACGTTCGTTTGATACAGTGTTAATCAAATTCTTTAATAAAGGAATAATAAGTTTTTCTCTTAATTGGAAAAAATGAAGATTGTTTATACTCTGGTCTTTACGTTGACAATTATCTTGTATTCAATTGGTGAATATAATACTATAATATATATCTATAATTTTAGAAACATTCTTAAGTTCTTAGCAAATAAAAATTTGTCTGATGTAATCTGCATGTTATCGCGTGGATATTTTTTTTACAAAGTCTATAAATAGAAAAGAAAAGAATATGTGGGGAACTTTAATATTGAAAGTCAATGATAAAACACGTTAGGAAATTAGGTAAAAATATAATAATCACTTTATTTAAGAAAACTAATAACTTTCGGAATACAGTTCGGACTTGCAAATCACACGTTGATGCTTTTGACTAGCGGTCGGCAATCTTCTAACGCTTTTTTGGCACGCAGGCCACGATGAGGGACCCTTGGGGTCCTTCCCCCTCTTCCCCAGTTTCATCCCACTAGTCCTACTACGTTGCCGTAACATTACTATATCCTAAACCTTATACTAAAGTCTAAACTAGCCATCTGGGTGAAAGCTAGTTTGGTCTTCTTGGGTCCTTCTTACACTTTGAAATTTGCCTGAGTAAACTCGGCTGCTGACCATAAACTTAATCCCCAAGGAAACCAAACCGGCACGTACACCCCATTTCAGTTTATCATGAGAAACTCTCTCTTTTCATCTATTTTCAAATATTCGTAGAAAATATTGCTATAATTTCGGCCATCTGACTTTTTGACGCCCTTGTCAAAGATTTACGCCTTTACAATCCATCCATCAGCATTGCCCATACAAATTTTTCCATTCATACGTTCTCCGTTTCTCAACAATTGTTATTGCATGTAGGTATATTTTAGACAATTTTTTTTTTCAAAACTACTTATGCCTACCCTTGCGATTATATAATGACTCACGCTGACTGTTTTGGAATTAATTCTAGTCGTTCGGCCGACAAAATTCCCTCGTATGGTTTTTGGCTCTGTTTTTCTCCCTCTATGTCGCGAACTAGATATCTGTCATTTCCCAAAACCTTCACTACTTCGTATGGACCTTTCTTTTGCTTGAGAAGTTTGCGACTCTCTCCAGTAGCCGCGGAACTGTTACTTATGACTCAAACTAAATCGCCCGGTTTATACGCGTACGCTTTCTTACGTTTCTTATCGAACTGTTCCTGCATTTTCTCTCTATTTAATTCTAACAGATCTTTGAACAGTTCTTCTGGTTCTTCTGATCCTGTTTCTCTATTTAAATCAAGTATTTCCCTCGTCAGAGGGTTGTCCAATCGTCCGGCTATTCTATGAGTGAAAACTATCTCATACGGCGTTCTTATAGTGATTCGGTGCTCGCTGTTATTTATCGCCCGCTGCACGTCGAGTAACTTTTCGTCCCAATTCCTATTTTCTTCGTCTTCAGTGATAGTAGCTAAACACGTGAGGAAAACGCGGTTTTGTCTCTCTACTTGCCCATTTCCCTGCGGAGTGCCAGCTGCGATTCTGACCTGCTGTATGCCGTATTCGTTACAGATGTCCTCAAAATCCGAGGCAGTAAAAGCGGTTCCTCGATCACTGATAATACGCTCAGTTTTACCGTAATGTGACATAAAGTCTCTCACCATGCGTAAAGTCTCGGCGCAACTCACGTCCTTTACGGCTTTTAACACAGTACATTTACTAAAACCACAAATTATCGCACACACGTGTTTATTCCCATTTTTCGTTGTTACGAATGGCCCGACATAATCGATATGCACAATTTGAAACGGAGCATTTCCTTTTTCCAGCGGATGTAAAAATCCTGGCTTTTTACCAGTCGGCTTTTTATAATACAGGCAGTTTATGCAACGTTTTATGTACATTTCAACGAACTCACGCATTTTTGGGAAATAGTATGTCTCTTTCAATTTACCGTATGTTTTATCAACACCAAGATGCGCGAGGCCGCGATGTGCTTCCGCGACTAATTCATGTCTTAGATCCATCGGTACATACAAGCGAAATCTACCTTTTGAAACTCGGTACACCCCCGCGTTGACCATCGTGAACTTTTCATGTCACCCTCCTCGAGTTTGTCGCATATGCTCATAATTTCATCGCTACCCCTTTGCATCGCGGCGATCCAATCCGTAGTGATTCTTACGCCCATAATCGGTAATCCTACAAGTTCCAGTTCTTGGCCTGGTTCCACAAGGTTTCTGCTTAATCCGTCAGCTATCGCGTTATTTACCCCTTTTAAATATTCAATCCGATATTGATATTCCGATAGTCTCACAAACCAACGTCCTATTCGCGGATTTAAATCCCTTTTATTTTCCAGCATTTTCAAACTATTACAGTCGGTTCTTATAACCAATTCGATCCCTAACACGTAAACGCGAAAACGCTTCACACCGCAAACTATAGCCAGAGCCTCCAACTCATACGAGTGATATTTTGACTCGTCTTTCGTCGTTTTTTTGCTGTAATAACAAATGGGATGAAATTTTTTTTCTTCCTGCCTTTGTAGCAATACTACCCCTAACCCTACTTGACTCGCGTCAGTGTGTACTTCGGTTTCTGCTTTTGGTTCGTAAACGGCGAGCACGCGCTTGAGCAGCAGCAGCCGTTTTAACAATTCAAACGCTTGCTTTTACTCTGAGCCCCATATAAATGTCACACCTTTTGCAGTCAAATCAGTTAACGGTTTAGCGATCGTCGCGTACCCCTTTACAAATCTACGACAAAAATTCGTGGTTCCGAGAAACGATCGTATTCCGGTAGCATTTGTCGGTTCTGAAAAATCCCTGATAGCACTTAAAACCCGACCTCCCGGTGAAATTCCCTTATCAGATAACGTGAAACCCAGATAATCAACATTCTACTTGAAAAACTGACATTTCTTTAATCTCAGAGTTAAATTCGTGACCCTCAGTGCATCAAAGACTTTCCGCAAACTCTCTAACCCTTCCTCGAAACTCTCCGAGGGTACAATCGTGTCGTCA
>JAABKJ010002842.1:5617-27062 GCA_011634705.1 Andricus grossulariae
GATGAATATTCAAACCAAAAAGACGAATTTTGAAACAAGATTGAATTTTTAGTCAAGAAAAAATCATTCGACCAAATTGTAGATTTTTAAAGCCAAAAAGACGAATCTTCCATAAAAAAGTTGAATTTTTAACCCAAAAATATGAATTTTCAAACCAAAAAAAGTTATTTTTTAACCAAAAATATTTTTTACAAAAAAGTTAATATTTTAATCAAAAAGACAAATTTTCAACCAAGACAGATTTTTTAGTCAAGAAGAAAAACACAACCATATTGTTGAATTTTAAAGCCAAAAAACGAATTTTCTACAAAAAATTTAATTCTCAACCTGAAATATGAATTTTCAACAAAAAAGTTGATTTTCAACCAAACAGTTGAATGTTTAACCCAAAAAATGAATTTTTCAAACCAAAAAGAATTTTCAGTAAATAAAAAAAACAAATGTAACCAAATTCTTGATTTTTAAAGCCAAAAAGAAGAACAAAAAAGAATTTTTAACCCAAAAATACGAATTTTCAAAAAACAAAAAGTGAATTTTTAACAAAAAATATCAATTTTTAACAAAAATGTTAATATTTTAATCAGAAAGATGAATTTTCAACCAAGAAATATTTTTCAGTCAAGAAAAAAAATCAACCAAATTGTAGAATTTTAAAGCCAAAAAACGAATTTTCTACAAAAAATTGAATTTGGACCCAAAATATGAATTTTCAACAAAAAAGTTAATATTTTAATCAGAAAGATGAATTTTCAACCAAAAAATATTTTTCAGTCAAGAAAAAAAATTAACCAAATTTTAGAATTTTAAAGCCAAAAAACGAATTTTCTACAAAAATTGAATTTTGACCCAAAATATGAATTTTCAACAAAAAAGTTCATTTTTAACCAAATAGTTGAATTTTCAACCTAAAAAGTTGATTTTTCAAACTAAAAAGTCGAATTTTTAAACAAAGAAAATGAATTTTCAACCTAGAAGATGAAAATTTAAACCAAACAGACCAATTTTCAAACAAGAAAGAATTTTTAATCAAGACAAAAAATTCAACCAAATTGAAGATTTTTAAAGTCAAAAAGGCTAATCTTCCATAAAAAAGTTGAATTTTTAACCCAAAAATATCAATTTTCAAAAAAAAAGTTAATTTTTAACCAAAAATATCATTTTTCAACAAAAAAGTTGATATTTTAATGAAAAAGACAAATTTTCAACCAAGACAGATTTTTTAGTCAAGAAAAAAAAACTCAACCAAATCGTAGAATTTTAAAGCCAAAAGATGAATTTTCAAACCAAACAATGAATTTTCAACGAAGAAGATGAAAATTTAAACCAGAAGGACGAATTTTTAGTAAAAAAAAAAATTAACCAAATTATAAATTTTTAAAGCCAAATCTTCCATAAAACAGTTGAATTTTTGACTCAAAAATATGAATTTAAAAAAAGTGAATTTTTAACAAAAATATCAATTTTTAACAAAAATGTTAATATCCAAACCAAAAAGACGAATTTTCAACCAAGAAAATTTTTTTGGTCCAAAAAAAAAAGTTCGAATTTTCTCTAAAAAAAATTTGAGTTCTTAACCCAAAAGTATGAATTTTCAACGAAAAAGTTAATTTTCAACCAATTAGTCGAATTTTCTACCCAAAAAGTGCATTTTTCGAACCAAAAAGACGAATTTTGAAACAAGAAAGATTTTTTTGTCAAGAAAAAAAAACTCAACCAAATTTTAGATTTTTAAAGCCAAAAAGACGAATCTTCCATAAAAAAGTTGAATTTTTAACCCAAAAGTATGAATTTTCAAACAAAAAAAAAGTTATTTTTTAACAAAAAATAGTTAATATTTTAATGAAAAAGACGAATTTTCAACCAAGACAGAACCAAATTGTAGAATTTTAAAGCCAAAAAACGAATTTTCTAGAAAAAATTGAAATTTTAACCCAAAATATAAATTTTCAACAAAAAAGTTAATTTTCAACCAAATAGTTGAATGTTTAACCCAAAAAAATGAATTTTCAACAAAAAAGTTGATATTCAAACAGATAGTTGAATTAAAAAAAAAATTTCATCAAAAATTTCAAAGCCGAAAAGACGAAATTTTCTATAAAATAGTTTAATTTTTAACCCAAAAAGTTAATTTTTCAAGGCAAAAGACGAATTTTGAAACCAAAAACATTAATTTTGAATCAAGAAGATCAATTTTCTAGCAAAAACGACGAATTTTCAACAAATACATATATTTTCAACTAAACAGATCATTTTGAGACCAAAAATGAAATAGTTAAATTTTTAATTAAACCAATTAATTTTAAACAAAATAAGAATAAATTTTCAAACAAAAAAGATTGAATAAAAAAATCTGAATTTTTTCTATAAAAAACCAAATAGTTTAAATTTAAAATAAAAAGGATACACTTTTCAATTAAAAATAGTTTAATTTTCAAATAAAAAAGATACATTTTTCAACCAAAATGGAATAGTTGATATTACAACCATAAAATTTTTTTAATAAAAATAAAAAACAGTTGAATTCAACTAAAAAGACGAGTTTTCAACAAAAGGGTTGAATTTTTAACCAAGAGAGATGTTCAAGTCAAGAAGAAAAAAATTCATCAAAATTTTTGAGTTTTCGAGCCAAAAATATGAATTTTCAACCAAATAGTAGAATTTTCTACCAAAATAATAGAATTTTTAACCCAAAAATATCAATTGAAAAAAAAGTTATTTTCAACCAAATAGTTGAAGTTAGAAAAAAATAATTAAATTTTCTATAAATAGTTTAATATTTAACAAAATGGTTGAATTTTCAATCTAAAAAGATGAATTTTCAACCAAATAGTTTAATTTTCAAGGAATTTTCTACGTCGACGTCAAAAAGTTAATTTTCAATAAAATAGTTGTATTTTCCACCAAAAAAGTGAATCTTCTACAAAAAATAACTTTTTTACAAAGTAGTTGAATTTTGAACAAAAAAAAATTATATTTTGACAAAAAAGTGGAATTTTTAAAAGTTTAATTTTCAAGCCAAAAGGACGAATTTTCTATTGAAAAAGAGGAACGTTCAACAAAACAGTTGAATTTTCGACAAAATAATAAAATTGTCACTTAAATAAATATATCTCACCCTGAGGTTGCAAATTTCCATTTTCCAGCTTAGATTATAGTTTGTGTTACATACCTGAAACAAAAAAATAAAAATGGTTAAAAGTCTGATAAATAAAAGAATATATTGTACCAAGCGGGAAAATAGGGACTTATTGTCAAAGAAAACTGCGCTAGCCAAAGACAACTGCGCTAGCCAAATACAACTGCGCTAGCCCAAGACAACTGCACGAGCCAAATACAACTGCGCTAGCCAAATACAACTGCGCTAGCCGAATACAACTGCGCTAGACAGAGAGAACTGCGCAAGCCAAAGACAACTGCGCTAGACAGAGACAACTGCGCAAGTCAAAGGCAACTGCGCGAGCCAAATACACCTGCGCGAGCCAAATACACCTGCGCGAGCCAAATACACCTGCGCGAACCAAAGACAACTGCGCTAGCCAGAGACAACTGCGCAAGCGAAAGGCAACTGTGCGAGCCAAATACACCTGCGCGAACCAAAGACAACTGCGCTAGCCAGACAACTGCGCAAGCCAAAGGCAACTGTGCGAGCCAAATACACCTGCGCGAACCAAAGACAACTGCGCAAGCCAAATACACCTGCGCGAACCAAAGACAAATGCGCTAGCCAAAGACAACTGCGCTAACCAAATACAACTGCGCTAGACAAATACAGTCGCGCTAGTCAAAGAAAACTGCGCTAGCCAAAGACAACTGCGCGAGCCAAATCGACCTGCGCGAACTAAATATAACTGCGCGAATCGAAGACAACGGCGCTAGCCAAAGGACAACTGCGCGAGCTAAAGACAACTGCGCTAGCCAAAGACAACTGCGCCAACCAAATACAACTGCGCGAATCTACGACAACTGCGCGAACCAACGACAACTGCGCGAGCCAAAGACTCATGAACGATCCAAAGACTGAAAACATACACAAGACAATTTTGTATGAAATTTTAGTTTTTCCACTGAAAAAGGTGCCACATTTCCAAAATATGTGATGACTGAATTGTATTTACCGGAATTATGGTTAAAATATTTTTAAACGAAATAATATTAGGAGAAATTCTCTTAAAGAAAAGTGAAGAGAAAACCTGCAGATCGGAAGTCTGTGGGAAAATTAGTTACGAATTCTTAGAAGGAAGGAGACATTTCTCATTTGAGCTTTTTCAACCTTGACCTTCAAGTCCTCGTGGCAAAAGCAATAGAATCAACGCTTTTCAACCGTGAAGAGGAAAACTTGAAGTAAATGCTAGTCACGTATTTAAGTTCTAAAAAGGTGTTGAAACTTTCCTCAAGAAAATGTAATGCATTTTCCGAAAATTTAGAATTTAGTCAAGCAAGTGAAAAATCTATAACTTTTCAGAATATCAGACTTCACAAGGTGATTTTTCACGAAAATAGTTGAATTTTTAACCAACTATTTGAATTTCCAAATAAAAAAGATGAATCTTCAACAAACAAGAAAAATGCGTTTTTAACCATTCAAATAATTGAATTTTCAGTAAAAAAAAAATGCGAATTTTCAACGAAAAAAAAATGAATTTTCAATAAAATAGTTAAATTTTCAACCAAAGAGATGAATCTTGAACCAAAAAAAATAGATTTTTAAGAAAATAGTTGAATTTTTAACTATTTTCAACATCAAGACGAATTTTTGAGAAACCCATTGACTTTGAAAGCCAAAGTATGACTTTTCTATAAAAAAGATGAATTTTCAATTCAAAGGGACGAATTTTCTATCCAAAAAGATGAACTTTTCACAAAGTTGAACAGTTAATAATTCCAGTTGACAAATTCAGATCAACTTGTCAATTTTGATCAAAAATAAAAAAAAAATGGAAAAAAAAATGAAGAAATGAATATATAAATATTTAACGAAATAAAGTTATCTTGTAAAAAGAGATAAATTATCTGGATAAGATTTCTTTTACTGACTCAGAACTCTTTTTCTGATTTAAATCCCTTTTTGTTGGCTCAACTCTTTTTCTGACTGGGGACTCTTTTTCTGACTCAGAACTCTTTTCTATCGAAACACTTTTTATGATTTAAACCCCGTTTTGTTGGCTCAGAACTCTTTTTCTGACTCGGAAAACTTTTTCTGACTCAGAACTCTTTTTTTGTCGGAACTCTTTTTCTGATTTAAAACCCTTTTTTCGACTCAAAACACAATTTTCTGGATCAGAACTCTTTTTATGATTCAGAACTAGTTTTCTGGCTGAAAAAATTTTTGACCAAAACAGGTGAATTTTTATCAAAAAAGATCATTTTCAAAAACGAAAGATAAAATTTAAAAAAAAGAGGATGAATTTTCAATAAAAAAATTTTATTTTCAACCACGAAAGATGACATATTGAAAAAAAAAAATTTTAAGCCAAATAATTAAATTTTCAACTAAATAGCAGAATTCTTTAAAAAAGTGGAAAAGAGTGTAAAGTCTGCTGTAGGTTACTACGGAGTTTGAATGTGATTACTGTATTTTCTGGGCACAAAGACTCGGATTGTGAGAAAAAGTTGAAAACAGAGAGGATGCAATTTGCATTCCTTTGAGTTTCTTTTTCTACCTTTAACCTTCGATATTTTCGAAGCATATGTGTGAGGAACAGAGCGAATAATTTCAAATGAATCAGAGAGTTGCGAGGTTTTTCGTGCAGATACACATCAACAAAGCGAGGGAGAAATATTTACGCCATTGCGATTTATTTCAGCTGTGAAGAACATTTATTGGTTTTACAAATGTAAAATAACGGCTGATTTGATTTTATTTGATGCGAATAGCACAATATCTTGTGAAAATGACTCAGTCAACTGGCTCAGAACTATTTTTTTGGTTCAGAACTCTTTTTTGGTTCAAAACTCTTTTTTCTGAATCGGAACTCTTTTTTTTACTTAAAAATATTTTTTGGCTCGGAACTCTTTTTTTTGGCTCAGAACACGTTTACTGGCTCGGAACTCTTTTTGGGCTCAGAACACTTTTTCGGGCTCAAAACGCTTCTCTGATTCAGAATGCTTCTCGTAAATAGAGATCAGTTATCTGGCTAAGAGTTCTTTTTCTGACCCAGAACTCCTTTTTTATCAGAACTTTTTTTTCTGATTTAAAACCCTTTTGCTTGGCTCAGAACTCTTTTTCTGACTCGAAACACTTTTTCTGACCCAGAACTCTTTTTACGATTCAGAACTCTTTTTCTGACTCTAAACTATTTTTCACATCAGAACTCTTTTTCTATATCAGAACTCTTTTTTTGTTGTTGCTCAGAACACTTTTTAGGATTCAGAACTAGTTTTCCGGCCCAACACGCTTCTATAATTCAGAATGCTGCTCGTAAACAGAGATAAGTTATCTGGCTCAAAACTCTTTTTCTGGCATGGAATTCTTTTTCTGACTCATAACTTATTTTCTGACTCAAAACGCTTCTCTGATTCAGAATGCTTCTCGTAAATAGAGCTCAGTTATCTGGCTCGGAAGTCTTTTTCAGCCTCGGAATTCTTTTTCTGACTCAAAACTATTTTTCTGAATCAGAACTATTTTTTTGACTCTAACCCATTTTTCTGAATCAGAACTCTTTTTATAGTTCGGAACTTTTTTTCGTTCGGAACTCATTTTTGTCTCAGAATTCTTTTTCAAGCTCAAAACTCTTCTCTGATTCACAATGATTCTCGTAAATAGAGATCAGTTATCTGGCTTAGAGTTTTTTTCTAACTCAGAACTCTTTTTTTCTTAATCGGAACTCTTTTTCTGATTTAAAACCCTCTTTGTTGGCTCAGAACTCTTATTTTTCACTTGAAACTCTTTTTCTGATTTGGAACCTTTTTTGGCGAAGAATCTTTTTCTGACTCGGAACATTTTTTCTGGCTCAGAACTCTTTTTATGATTCAGAATTACTTTTCTGGATCAAAAAGATTGTATAATTTAGAAGGCGTTTCGTAAACAGAGATCAGCTATCGCGGAATTAGGCTCGGAACTCTTTTTCTTGCTCAGAACTCTTTTGTTTGGCTCAGAACTCTTTTTTCTGACTCAAATTAAAGTGGCTCACGGATATGACTCAGAACGCCTCTCTGGATTCGACCTCACTTCAGGATGTTTCTCTTAAAAATGGCTCAGCCATCCATCTGGCTCAGAACAACCTTCACAAAAATGTCACTAATACAAAAAACGACATAATATATTTTTTATATTGAAAAATCAGCATTGCAGTCACTAGAAGCATGAATGAAATTGGAAATTCTAATCAATTTCATTCATGAAACCCCCAAGGAGAGATTATACGGCAGCAGGTAATAAAAAGGAAATTGTGGTTCTGAATATATTCATTAAAATAAACTAGATTATTAAATCAAACAAGAAAAAGTTTCATTTAATTTTTTCTCATGTCTCGCCTCGAGCCTTGCCTTGCGTCGAATCTTGCCTCGTCTCGAGTTTTGCCTCTTGTCGAATCTTGCCTCGTCTTGAGTCTCGCCTCGTCTTGATTCTTGCCTCGTCTCGAGTCTCCTTTTTGGTTGAAAAATAACTATTTTCTTCAAGAATTCGTCCTTCTTGGATTAATTCAACTGTTTTTGATTTAAAATAAAAATATTTTTAGATTACAAATTCAACTATTTGATTAAATGTTAAACTTTGTTAAAATTTTTTTTCTTTAAGATTCATCACTTTAGTTAAAAATTTATTTCTTTGGTTCGTCTTTTTTATTTGAAATTTGATCTTTTTGGTTGAAAATTCGACTACTTTATTAAAAATTCATCCATGTTGCTGAAAATGGAATATTTTTGATTACAATTTGCAAAAAAAGAGAGAATTGGTTAAAAATTCTCGATTGTAAGTGTTTAAAGGATTTTCAAATTTATGGGCGAAAAAAGTGGAAAATCCGAAGATTTCCATTTCTACACTCTAATGAAGGAAGTACTTCACAATAAAAGCAGTGGCGAACGTTATAAATTCAAGCCTTCAAAACTAAATGTTAAACTAATTTAAATTTCGCGCCAGAATTATAATTAGAGGTTATGTTCAGACATTGCGGCTTTGGCGCGAAATTTAAATTCTTGAAATGTATTTTCTTTAAACTGGAGCAATTTTTTTACCATTAAAAAGAGTTTCATTACTATAATTAATGTTTCGAAAAGTTTCCAAGAAATCATTTCTCTGAAGCACTTTCTAATTGAGAAATTCCGTGAGCGAATAGGACGTTCGTTAAAGTCACCTTGGGAATGACTCAAAAAGCCGAAGGTACCCTTTCTCAACATTTCAAGAGGTTAATTTCAAGCTCTGCTAGTTTCCCACGAGGGGAATAATTCAGCGATGAATAGAGAGTCGAACGATTCTGTTGAATTCGCGAGTTTCAGTCGCGAAAGGGCAGATTACGTTGAGTCTCCGGAAGGATACACATCGGATACTAATCCTATTTTCCTGCGAATTCTGAGAGACAAAGAGAGACACTGATAAGAAGAGGTGAAAAGAGGCATTAGGAGTTGGTTCAGGGTCTCCAGAAAATACTTTTAAAGTTTTCGTCTCCTATTTTCCTTCGTATTTAAAATAAATAAATAATAATTAATCAAAGCTGCGTGACGTCAATTAAGTCGTTCAAACCTCTCCTCCCATACTATTCCTTTCATACTCTCGAGTCTTGCCTCGTCTCGAGTTTTGCCTCGTCTCGAGCCTTGCCCCGTCTCAAGCCTTGCCTCGTCTCGAGTCTGGCCTCGTCTCGAGTTTTGCCTCGTCTCGAGTCTTGCCTCGTCTCGAGTCTTGCCTTGTCTCGAGTCTTGCCTCGCGTCGAATCTTGCCTCGTCTCGAGTCTTGCCTCGTCTTGAGTCTTATCTAACACGTTTCTCACGTTTTCTCAAATTTGGACGATCAAAAAAATCCAATTTTTAATTTAAAAGAAAGTGAGAATTTACATTTTTTTACCTACTGGGTTGCCTCCATATTTATCTTTTACACATTGCATAAAGCTAAACGTCTTTCGAAAATTAAAAAATTATTAAATGAGAAAAAAAATAAATATTAATCTACTTTCCCCTATCCTCACTTCCCATACCCTCCTCATTTTTCCTCTCTAACCCCAGTTTCTCTCCCCAATTTTCCTCTAGTTTCCCTCCCCTCACTCCTCCTAAATCCCTACCCCTTAATTCGACATCCACTACCCTCATTTCCCATCAATTCCCCCACCTCTTATTACCCCTAACTCCCCTTCTTCTCATTTCCCCTCACTGTAAACAAAATTATATTTTTGTGATTTATGTTGCGAAGTTAATCATTCAGAAGTTTTTTTTTTACACATAATATTCCCGAGAGGGGAATTAAGGGGAGGTGAGGTCGGGAAGTGAGGGGAAGCAAGGAAAGCAAAGGTCGGGGAAGTAAAGGGAAGTTGGCGAGGAGAAGTATGGGATGGACGAGGAAGTACGGGATGGGAAGGCAGGTAAGGGAGAGAGGAAAGAGAAGGTTGTGAATGTGAAGAGAGTGAAAGTATGAGAAGAACGAGGAAGGGATGGAAGGGATATTAGGAAAGTGAGTATTGAGTGAGGGAGGGGAAGTAGAGTAGTGATAAGTACGGAAAAGGTGAGGAAATGAGAGGACGGGAAGTAGAATTAGCGAGGGAAGAGAAGGTTGGGCAAGTGAAGGGAGGGAAAGTAAAGAAAAGTTGGGGAGGGCAATTATAGGAAGAAAACAGAAGAGAGGGAAAGAAGGGGAGGGATATTAGGGAAGTGAGGGTAAGTAGGGACAGGAAGTGAGGAAAGAGGAAGTAGAATAGAAGTAAGTAGGGGAAGGGTAGAGAAGTGAAGGCGAAAGTAAGGTGAGGGATAGTGGAGGAAGTGAGGAGACAGGAAGTAGGGGTGTCAAGGGAACAGAAGATTATGGAAGTGGAGGGACGGGAAGTAGAGGAAGGTTGGGGAGGAGAAGTGTGGGAAGAACGGGGAAGAGAGAGGAGGGGTATTAGGGAAGTAAAAGTGAGTAGCGGAGAGGGAGTGAGGAGAGGGCAGTAGAGGAAGAATAACTAGAGGAATGGTGGGTAAGTGAAGGTGGAAGTAAGATTAGGGATGGAGGGGGATGTAATGGGAGGGGAAGTGAGGTTAGCAAGAGAAGAAAAGATTAAGGAAGTGAAGGGAGGGGAGGTCAAGAGAATTTGGTATTGGAAAGTATGTATAGGAAGGATAGGAAAGGTAGGGGAGGGGTGTTAGTGAAGTGAGGGTGAGTAGCGGAGAGGGAGTGGATAGAGGGGAAATAGAGGAGGAATAAGTAGAATAAGGGTGGGGAAGTAAAGGTGACAGTAAAAGAAGGGATAGTGGGGTAAGTAGGGGAAATTATTGTGGAAGAGAGGGTAGGAAAAGTGAAGGGAAGCAAACGAAGACAAGCTAACGGAAATAAAAGGTAGTTGGAGAAGGAGAGTATGGGAAGTAGGTGTAGTGAGAGGAGTGAGGAGAGGGGAAGTATGGAAAAATGGTATTAAGGGAATTGAGGAAGGGAAGGAAGGAAATCATTTGAAATGTTTTAATTTTTCTCTTAGAATTTGTTGTGTTCACGTAAAACCTTTAAAAATTCCTAAAAACCTTCCAAATTTTCAAATACTTACTTTTTGTTTTAAATCTTTTCAAATTTTAACCTCTTTTTTTTATAATTTCAAAACTTCTAAACCTTATGAATATTTTTTGTAATGATTCGAATTTTTTCTAATTTTCTTTTTAATTCGCACAGATTTCTAAACTTTTTAAATATCTTCTAAAATAATGGTATTTTCTCTAAAATGTTTGAAAAATTCTGTCTCATGAAAATTACCTTAAAATCATTAAAAGTTTCCCCAGAAATCTCTTTCGAGAAAATCCACTCTCAGCTTTCCTCTTCTATTTTCCTTTCGACTTTAAAATAAATAAATAAAAATGAAAGTAAAGAAAATATTAAATTTCGCAAAATCTCTCGTTTGCTTGGAAAGCCTCAATATTCTCTTTTCAGTCAATTGAAAAGTCGCTCAAGGAAAAATAACTCGAACGAGGAATTAAAAAAATTCAATCTTAGAGAAATGGGTCAATCTATTTCCGAGCCAGATTTGCATTTCATTTTGATTTTTTCCCTTTTTATGCAAAAAAGATGGTTGAAAATAGAGAATTTCTCCATGGTTGTTACTCGAAGAAATACAGTTTCTTTTTATTCTTCTTTTGACTCGAGAATTACACCTCGGGGATTTTCGGTCCGTTATTCTCTTTAAATTTCCATCATTTACAGCAACGTGCTGTGCGATGAAAATATGCGGTGAAATTTATATCTCGAGAAAATAGACGAGCCACGCGCTTCACATAAAGTTGCTGATAATTTACGGGTGGTTTATATAGCGACGAGATCTCAAGCCCGTTCATGGTTGATTTACATTTTTAAAGTTGAGAAAATATTTTCTCGAATTTTATAAATGTGGCTCAGTCATCTGGCTCAGAATGCAGATCTGGTTTAGAAAACTTCTTCATTTTAGAAATTGTCTTATAAAAATGGCTCAGCTATAAGACTCAGTCACATCTGGCTCAGTAATATGACTCAGTCATTTGGCTCAGAATGCAGATCTGGCTTAGAACACTTCTTCATTTTAGAAAATATCTTATAAAAATGGCACAGCTATAAGGCTCAGTCATCTGGCTCAGTTATATGACTGAGTCATCTGGCTCAGAATGCAGATCTGGCTTAGAACACTTCTTTCATTTTAGAACTTATCTTATAAAAATGGCGCAGCTATAAAGCTCAGTCATCTGGCTCAGTTATATGACTGAGTCATCTGGCTCAGAATGCAGATCTGGCTTAGAACACTTCTTCATTTTATAAATTATCTTATAAAAATTGCTCAGCTATAAGGCTCAGTCATATGGCTCAGTTATCTGGCTCAGAATGCAGATCTGTCTTAGAACACTTCTTCATTTTAGAACTTATCTTATAAAAATGGCTCAGCTATAAGACTCAGTCACATCTGGCTCAGTTATATGACTCAGTCATCTGGCTCAGTTATATGACTGAGTCATCTGGCTCAGAATGCATATCTGGCTTAAAACACTTGTTCATTTAAGAACTTATCTTATAAAAATGACTTAGCTATAAGGCTCAGTCATATGGCTCAGTCATCTGGCTCAGAATGCAGATCTGGCTTAAAACACTTCTTCATTTTAGAACTTATCTTATAAAAATGACTTAGCTATAAGGCTAAGTCATATGGCTCAGTTATCTGGCTCAGAATGCAGATCTGGCTTGGAACACTTCTTCATTATAGAACTTATCTTATAAAAATGGCACAGCTATAAGGCTCAGTCATATGGCTCAGTCATCTGGCTTAGTTATGTGGCTCAGTTATCTGGCTCAGTAATCTGGCTGAGTCATGTGGCTCAGTAATCTGGCTGAATCATCTGGCTCAGTAATCTGACTGAGTCATCTGGCTCAGTAATCTGGCTGAGGTATCTGGCTCATTCACAGCTTTTTTTCTGGCTTTTTCTGAATCTCGAGGCAAGGTTTACCACCTGCGGAACAGTTATTTAACGACCTAGCTTTTCGCGCCCTCTCTCCGAGCTTTCCCCGGTTGTCTGGGATTTTCCGGGTAATCCGAGTGTAAAATCCGCTGACGTACTGGTTGATGGGATCAGACACGTCTTGGCAAGGCCGCTACCCAATATTTGATATCCAGTCTTTAGCATCCTGTTTCCGGGTGAATTTATATTATATACTATGTAGAAGATCCAAGGTCAAGGTCAAGGTCAAAGGATAATGAATTTCGCCTTTGTCTCATTAAAATAATTTAGAATACTGAGTTCTAAATATTAGACTGTCGATTTAAAAACTAAATATTTTTTTCCCTGAAGCCTTACCCCCCCCCCCCCTCTCTTCCGAAATTGATAGATTTTAATGAAATAATTAAACACTATTTTTTTTTCTCAAAATATTCTAAAACATAAAAAGAAAAAATAGGAAGTAAATATTTTTTTTAATCAGATTTAATCATGATTTCATAGGTAACAAAAAACGACCGCAAAAATCAAATTTTCAAAGAGATGAATTTACAACTAAAATGGTGAATTTTTCAACCAAAAATGGAATTTTTAACTAAATAGTTGATTTTTCAGTCAAAAAAGAAAAAAAGATCATCTAGATTTTTGAACTTTCTATCCAAAATACGAATTATATGTAAAACAGTTGAATTTTCAACCCGAAAAAATAAATTATCAACAAAAATGTTAATTTTTAAGTAAACCGTAGCATTTTTTACCAAAAAGAGGAATTTTCAACAAAACAGTTGAATTTTCAACCAAAAATAGAAAAAGTACATTCACGGTTAAAAAAATTAATTCTAAACCAAAAACAGAAATTATTTTCTCTAGAATAGTTTAATTTTTAACCAAAGAGATGAAACTTTCACAAAACTGATGAATATTTAAATTTTCAGTTTGAAAAATTGAAAAAAAAAATTTTTTAACAACAAAAGAAAACGAATTTTCAACAAAATAGTTTAATTTTCAACCCAGAAGATGAATTTTCAATGAAAGAAATGAATTTACGAACCAGAGATAAATTTTCAACTAAAATTATGAATTTTTCAACCAAAAAATGACGAATCTTCACGGGAATGATAAAATTTTCCGTTTAACAAATTAATTTTCAAAAAACAAATTTTTGACCAAAGAGATGAATTTTCATCAAAAGTGCTAATTTTCAACCAAACAGTTGCATTTTTAACCAAAAAGAGGAAATTAAAAACCAAAAAGATTAGTTTTCTGCAAAAAATATGAATTTTCAACTCAAAATATGAAAAGTTATATCCTCGGTTGAAAAAAGTCATTTAAAAAAAAGAATTTCAAACAAAAAATTAAATTTTCAACCAAAAGAGATGAAACTTTAACAAACCCAAACAGGTGAATTTTTCATTAAAAAAGATCAATTTGCAGCAAAACAATTGAATTTTTAATAAAAAAGACGAATTTTCAATAAATAGTTGCATTTTCAACACAATAAAGATGACTTTTTAATAAAATTATTGGATTTTCAAGCAAATAATGAAATTTTTAACTAAAAATATGATCGACAGAAACAGGCATTTGTAAAAAAATAAAAATAGTAATAAAAGAAAAAAAAATTACTGACAATATTATATCAGGGTGACCGAAAAACATCATTTGCAAAAGTTTCCAATTTTTCCTTCATAACAAAAAGGGTTTTCAATTTTTTAAACAAGGAGAAATTTTGTTTATAATTTATGAAAGGTCTTGTTTTATGACAAAAAATTTTCGGAAGTTCACATAAGACCAACTTCTTTTATTTAATAATAATAATCTTTTACAAAAAGCTCCCAGTCATCAATTCTATTCAAGGCCTGACTAAACGTGGGTTTGTACTACTTGACCTAAACGATAAGCTACAAAAGTATATCAAAATAAATATTTATATAAATATAAATAACTGCAAATGAACATAAATATTTATATAAATATAAATAACTGCAATTAAACATAAACATTTATATAAATATAAATAACTACATTTTTTCAACATAAAAGTTGAATTTTCAACCAAATAGTTGAACTTCCAACTAAAAAATATTAACTTTCAACCAAAAATTAAACAGTTACATTTCTGGTTAGGAAATTAATTTTCAACTAAAAAGATGAATTTTTAACTAAAATGATGAAATATTCAACTGTATTAGTTAAATTTTCAGTTAAAATTAATTATCAACAAAAAAAAAGAGCTTTAACAAAAAAGTTAAACTTTCAACTGGAATAGTTAACTTTTGAGTTAAAAAAATTAATTTTCAACCAATAAAAACGAATTTTCAACTACATAGTTACATTTCCAAACAAGATCAATTTTCAACCAAAAAAGATAAATTCTCAACGAAAAATAAAATGGTTCATATTACAACCAAAAAAGGATTTATTTTGAAATAAAAAACAGTTGAATTCAACCAAAACGGACGAATTTTCAACAACTCAAACAGTTCAATTTTTAGCTACAAAAATAAATTTTCAACAAATTAGCTAAATTGTTTAACCAAAGAGATCAATTTTTAACCAAAAAATGAATTTTTAACAAAGTTATTTAACTTTCAACTAAGTAGTTGAATTTTCAACTAAAAAGAAGATTTCCAACCGAAAATATAATAGTTGATATTTCCATCAAAAAAGATTTTAATTTTTAACAAAAAATTGCTGAATTCAAACAAAAAAGACCAATTTTCAACTAAGCAAATAAATTTTTAACTAAATTATTTAATTTTTAGTTGAAAAAGCTATATTTAAAAAAAAGGAATTTTTAACAAAATAGTTAAATTTTTTTTTAAGAGATAAATCCTCAACCAAAAAAATTTATTTTTTAATGTAAAAGAACGATTTTTAATAAAAAAAGTTGAATTTTTAACCAAATAGTTGAATTATCAATCGAAAAGTATGAATTAAATTTTCAACAGAATAGTTGATTTTTTAAACAAATAATTGAATTTTTACCCGAAAATTAAAATTTCCAATCCAAAAGAAAGAATTAAAAAAAAGTTGAATTTTTAAACAAATAATTGAAATTTCTCCATACGAAGATGAATTTTCAATACAAAGATTGAATTATTAAACAAATAGTTGAATTTTCAACCTACCAAGATGAATTTTCCATCCAAAAGGACGAATTTTTAACAAAATAATTGAATTTTTAACAAAGTAGTTGAATTTTCAAGAAAATAGTTGAATTTTCAAAAAAATAGTTGAATTTTCAAGAAAATAATTAATTTCGCAAGAAAAAAAATTCGTTTTTCAACAGAATAATTAATTTTTCAACAAAACAGAATTTTAAACCAAAAGAGATGAATTCTAAATTAAAATGATAATAGCAGACTTTTCAACCAAACACACTGAACTCAGAACCAAAAATTTTTGATTTTTTAACGAAATAGTTGAATTTTCAAAAAAATAATTTAATTAACAAAAAAAAGTTGAAGACTTAGGCAAATAGTTTAATTTTCAACATACAAAGAGGAATTTTCAATCCAAAAGAACGAGTTCTTGAAAAAAAACCTCTTTAACAAAATAGTAGAATTTTCAACAAAATAATAAAATTTTCAGCAAAATACATGAATTTAGAACTAAGTAATTGAATTTTTTACTAGAAAAGATCAATTTTCAATTAAAAATATCAATTTTCTACCAAAAATTGAACAGTTGCATTTTTGGTTAAACTAATAATTCTCAAACAAATAAAAAACCATTTTTAACAAAATAGTGAAATTTTCAGCTATGTAAAATGATGAATCTTCAAAAAAAAATTCCAACAAAAGAGCTGAATTATTAACTAAAAAAGATGAATTTTCAACCAAAAGAGATCAATTCTGAATTAAAAATATAATAGTAGACTTTTCAAAAAAACAGAAATTACAACAAAAAATAATTGGATTTTCTTATTTGGTTTTTGGGAAAAAAGAGGATTTCTTTTAAAAAATAGGGAAATAGAGGAAAGATTTTAAAGTCTAAAATAAATTTTCTTAAACAAATATTTATGACTAAACTATTGCTTCTTTTTAATTATTTTTGAATAAATAATAAGAAATATATAAAAAAAATAATAATCCGATACTGTACACATTGTTAAAGTACAGAAAAATCTTCTTTTAGTTTTTATTCTGCTCTTTTTTTATTATTTTTTTTTCGACTCTACGAATGCCCACTAATTGCGAAAAACTCCAGAAGGTAAGTATTTACGTCGCTCGTATAATTCTCTGACCTTTTGTTCAAATTACTTGTTTTTAATTAATGGATTTAATTATTTGAATAAATGAAAAAACATTTTTTATTTATAAAAAAAATAATTAATAGAATGAAAATTTGTTCGAATATCTATTTTTCCAAAATTATTTGACTCGTTTTTTATTTAATCGAATTATGACTTGCCCGAAATTTTTATTATCCCCAATTGCTATTGGGCATAAGATTTATTTTTCCGAATTACAATCTTCTGAATTTAAAAGAACATAGTTACATTATTAATGTGTATTAGTAACTTTTCCTCACTTTTTCAATTTTTTAAAATTCCTAAATAAATTAAGTTCCTAAGTATTTATAATAATTGCAAAAAAAATGTTAATGATAAGGTAGGAATCGGATAAGTGGTACATGGCCTTAAAATGAAAATTTTATTTATACACAAGAGCACGTGTGATCATGAAGTACTGCAAATTTTATTACCGTTAGAGTGCAATTGCGGGTACTAATGCGGGTTTTATATCTTAATGAACGTATTTCTAGTAAATTGGCTTTGTTACCTTTATTTCAGCTTTATCAGTAGAAACACGGATAAAATAAATAAATATGAAAAAATAAATTTTTAAACCAGTGGATTCACAAAATCGAAATTCTTTGGTGACAATTCAAAAGCAAGACAAAATTAGTTTTTCTTTATTTATTAAAAAAACATTTATTATTTTATTTTATTTTTTTTATTTTTATTTACTCAGCACTTGAATGCAAAATGTTGTTCTTTGATTAAATTATTTTTTTAAATTAAAGAACAACATTTTGTATCCTTTTGAAATTTCTTGAAACTTTCGAAAGCTCTTGGAAATTCCTTGCAATTTTTTTAAATACTCTTAAATCTTTAAAAAATTTCAACATCAATTCAAATGATTGAAATCCATTACAAATTCCCCAATATATTACAAATCCCTTGACATCTTTTTGAATTCCGTGAAACTTTTGAAGCCTTTTAAAAATTCTTTGGAATTTTTAAAAATAACAGGAAATGTTTCAAGTCCCTTGACAATTTTGTTAAATTCCTTGAAACTTTTGAAAGATTGAAAAATTTTGTTGGAATTTTTAAACATACCCTAAAATGTTTCGAATCCCTTGATATCTTTTTAAACTTCATGAAACTTTTCAAAATTCTTTGAAACTTTTAAAAATACCCGAAAATGTTTCAAATCCCTTGACATCTGTTTAAATTCCATGAAACTTTTGAAAGGTTTTAAAAGTTCTTTGGAATTTTTTTAAATGCCCTGATATATTTCAAATCCCTTGATATCTTTTTAAATTCCTTGAAATTTTTGAATGCTCTTGTAAATTCCTTAGAATTTTAAAAAATGCCCGAAAATGTTTCAAAATCCCTTGATATCTTTTAAATACTTTGAAACTTTTGAAAGCTCTTGAAAATTCCTTGGAATTTAAAAAAAATATCCTAAAAAGTTTGAAATCCCTTGACATATTTTTCAATTCCTTGAAACTTTTGAGAGTTCTTAAAAATTCTTCGGAATTTTTAAAAATACCCGAAAATGTTTCAAATCCCTTGAATTCTTTTTAAATTCATTGAATTTTTTGAATGCTCTAAAAAAATTCCTTAAAATTTTTGAAAATACCCTAAAATATTTAAAATCCCTTGACATCTTTTTAAATTCCATGAATTTTTTCAAAATTCTTTGGAATTTTTAAAAATACCCTGAAATGTTTCAAATCCTTTGAATTCTTTTTAAATTCCTTGAAACTTTTGAATGCTCTTCAAAATTCCTTAGAATTTTTAAAAATACCCTACAATATTTAAAATTCCCTGACATCTTTTTAAATTCCATGAAACTTTTCAATGTTCTTTGGAATTTTTAAAAATACCCTAAAATGTTCCAAATCCCTAGAAATCTTTTTAAACTCCTATAAAAACTTTTGAAAGATTTACAATTTTTTTTGCAATTTTCAAACATACCCTGAAATGTTTCGAATCCCTTGACATCTTTTTAAATTCCATGAAACTTTTCCAAATTCTTTGGAATTTTTAAAAATACCCTCAAATCTTTGAAATCCTTTAGAATCACTTCAAATGATTAAAATCAAGCGAAAATGCCCTAATATATTTCAAATCCCTTGAAATCTTTTCAAATTTCATGAAACTTTTCAATGTTCTTTGGAATTTTTAAAAATACCCGAAAATGCTACAAATCCCTTGAAATCTTTTCAAATTCCTTGAAACTTTTGAAAGATCTTAAATTTTTTTTGGAATTTTTGAACATACTCTAAAATGTTTCGAATCCCTTCACATCTTTTTAAATTCCATGAAACTTTTCAAAATTCTTTGGCATTTTTAAAAATACCCGAAAATGTTTCAAATCTCTTGAATTCTTTTTAAATTCCTTGAAACTTTTGAATGCTGTTAAAAATTCCTTAGAATTTTAAAAAATACCCTACAATATTTAAAATCCCTTGACATCTTTTTAAATTCCGTGAAACTTTTCAAAATTCTTTGGAATTTTTAAAAATACCCTAAAATCTTGTAAATCCTTTAGAATCACTTCAAATAATTGAAATCAATTGAAAATGCCCTAATATATTTCAAATCCCTTGACATCTTTTTAAATTCCATGAAACTTTTGAAAGCTTTGAAAAATTCTTTGGAATTTTTAAAAATACTCGAAAATGTTCCAAATCCCTTGAAATCTTTTTTAATTCCTTGAAACTTTTGAAAGATCTTAAAAATTTTTGGGAATTTTTAAACATACCCTAAAATGTTTCGAATCCCTTTACATTTTTTTGAATTCAATGAAACTTTTCAAAATTCTTTGGAATTTTTAAAAATACCCGAAAATGTTTCAAATCACTTGACATCTTTTTAAATTCCGTGAAACCTTTGAGAGGTTTTAAAATTTTTTTAATTCTTTGGAATTTTGAAAAATAACAGGAAATGTTTGAAATCCCTTGCCAATTTTTTAAATTACAAGAAACTTTTGAAAGCTTTTAAAAATTCTTTGGAATTTTTAAAAATACCCAAGAATATCTCAAATCCCCTGACATCTTTTAAATTATTTGGAAATTTTGAAAATACCCGAATATGTTTCAAATCCCTTGACATCTTATTAAATTCCTTGAAACTTTTGAAAGCTCTTGAAAATTCCTCGAAATCTTTAAAAATACCCTAAAATCTTTTTAAACCTTTGTAACCACTTGAGATGATTAAAATCCATTAAAAATAACCTGAAATATTTCAAATCCGTTAAAATCTTTTGAATTTTTAAAAATTCTTTGGCATTTTAAAACATACCCTAAAATGTTTCAAATCGTTTTGACATCTTTTGGAATTCCTTGAAATTTTTGAAACCTGTTAAAAATTCTTTGAAATTTAAAATAAAACCCTAAATTGTTTAAAATCCCTTGTAATCTTTGTAAATTCCATGCAACTTTGAAAGATATTAAAAATTCTTTGAAATTTATAAAAATACCCGAAAATTTTTTAAATCCCTTGAAATCTTTTTAATTTCGTTGAAACTTTTGAAAGCTTTTAAAAATTCTTTGGACTTTTAAAAAATACCCTAAAATAATTAAAATCCCTCGACATCTTTTTAAATTCCATGAAACTTTTCAAAGTTCTTTGGAATTTTTAAAAATACCCTAAAATGTTTCAAATCTCTTCACATCTTTTTAAATTCCTTGAAACTTTTGAATGATATAAACAAAAATTTGGAATTTTTAAACCTACCCTAAAATGTTTCGAATCCCTTGACATCTTTTTAAATTCCATGAAACTTTTCAAAATTCTTTGGAATTTTTAAAAATACCCGCAAATGTTTCAAATCCCTTGAGTACTTTTTAAATTCTTTGAAACTTTTGAATGCTCTGGACAATTCCGTAGAAGTTTTAAAAATGCCCGAAAATGTTTCAAATCCCTTGACATCATTTAAATTCTTTGAAATTTTGAAAGCTCTTGAAAATTCCTTAGAATTTTTAAAAATATCCTAAAATGTTTCAAATCCTTTGATATCTTTTTCAATTCCTTGAAACTTTTAAAAACTCTTGAAAATTCCTTGGAATTTTTAAAAATACCCTAAAATGTTTCAAATCCCGTGATGTCTTTATAAATTCCATGAAATTTTAGAAAGCTCTAGAAAATTCCTTGAAATTCTTGAAATACCCTTAGATCTTTTTAATCACTTCCAATGATTAAAATCCATTTAAAATAACATAAAATATTTCAAATCCTTTAAAATCTTTTAAATTTCCCTTGACATTTTTTAGAGCTTTTGAAAATTCCTTGGAATTAAAAAAAATCTGGAATTTTTAAAAATACCGGAAGATGTTTCAATTCCCTTGACATCTTTTTAATTTCCTTAAAATGTTTTAAATCTCTTAAAAATTCTTTGGAATTTTTAAAAATACCCTAAAATATTTCGAATTCCTTGACATCTTTTTAAATTCCATGAAACTATTAAAACTCTTATAAATTCTTTTGAATTTTTAAACACACTATAAAATGTTTCAAATCCCTTGATACCTTTTTAATTTCCTTAAAAATATTTAAAGCTCTTAAAAATTCTTTGGAATTTTTAAAAATACCCTAAAATGTTTCAAATCCCGTGATGTCTTTATAAATTCCATGAAATTTTAGAAAGCT